>JAOTNS010001766.1:260000-282500 GCA_028476615.1 Culter alburnus
ACACACACACACACACAACACAGACACACAGACACACAGACACAGTGTCCAGGGCACATGAGGGAGGTGTGATTTTGCTAAGACAGCCAGTGAAATGCAGCAATGTGAGAAAACACCTCTTCAAGCAAACAGAGGTGCACAAGGAGGCCGCTTGTTCTGGCCCACACACCTCCGTCTGCTTCAGAACACAGAGAAAGAGAAGAGCAAAGTGTTCTCAGAGACTGTAGGAAGCGTTTGGACAGGAAATCTCTTCTAACTTCTTCAATTCACACATTGACTAAAACTAGTCTTAAAGGGTTAGATCACCCAAAAATTAAATTTCTGTCATTAATTACTCACCCTCATGTCGTTCCACACCCGTAAGACCGTTGTTCATCTTCAGAACACAAATTAAGATATTTTTGATGAAATCCGATAGGTATATGACCCAATATAATCAACACTTTCAAGGTCCAGAAAGACATTGTTAAAACAGTCATGTGACTGCAGTGGATCAACCTTAATGTTATGAAGAGACGAGAATACTTTTTGTGCACAAAAACAAAACAAAAATAATGACTTCAACAATCTCTTCTCTTCTGTGTCATTCTCATATGTTGTTTACGTCCAGCGCTTCCACGTCAGAACGCTGACTCATTATTGGCCGGCTCCTGCATCACGTGATCAGCTTTGGCCAATACTGAGCCGGCATTCGGACGTAAACACGGAAGCTTCACTGTGTTACTGCGTCACCTGCGTAAGGATAATGACAGGGAAGAGAAGAGATTATTTTTGTTTTGTTTTTGCGCACAAAAAGTATTCTCGTCTCTTCATAACATTAAAGTTGAACCACTGCAGTCACATGACTGTTTTAAATATGTCTTTAGTACCTTTCTGGACCTTGAAAGTGTTGATTATATTGGACGAGTCATATACCTCTCAGATTTCATCAAAAATATCTTAATTTGTGTTCTGAAGACGA
Source organism: Culter alburnus (assembly GCA_028476615.1). Classification (NCBI taxonomy): domain Eukaryota; kingdom Metazoa; phylum Chordata; class Actinopteri; order Cypriniformes; family Xenocyprididae; genus Culter; species Culter alburnus. Next base: position 260,962 of record JAOTNS010001766.1, read on the forward strand.
AGGAAGGTCTTACGGGTGTGGAACAACATGAGGGAGAGTAATTAATGACAGAATTTTCATTTTCAGGTGAACTAACCCTTTTAAGTATGTACTGTGTGTACTGAAAGCTCATCAAGACAAATCCAGAAACGGGAATTATGCATTCAAGGTTAAAAAACACTTTAATTTTCTCATAATACACGTTGCACATGAACTCATTTCTCAGAGTCTCAAAGATTCAGTCTCTCTAAACCCTTCCTTTCTGAGAGCCTGCTCTGCTCTGATTGGACAGCCGGCCCAGTCTGTTGTGATTGGTCGACTGTTTACAGCACGTGTCGGAAACTAAACGCCCATTCCCATATGTGAATTTCAGCTCTGGAGGCTTTTCGTACCAGCGTTTAATACATAGTGATATGAACGTTGGCGTCGATTTTTCCATATCAATTCCAGCACGGGAATCATCCTTCTGAAGTTGATTTGCAGAGCTGAAAACAGCGCCTTCTCAACGTGAACACAAACTCGTCCAGTGTTTGAGGGTGGGGCAAAGGAGATGCTGTTTAACCAATGAAGACCACAGGCTGGCATTATGCAAATTAGTTACAACCCTACACCTACATCATGACATGTTACTAACTCATCAAAATATCTTAAAGGTGCCATCGAATTGAAAATTGAAGTTACCTCGGCATAGTTGAATAACAAGAGTTCAGTACATGGAAATGACATACAGTGAGTCTCAAACTCCATTGTTTCCTCCTTCTTATATAAATCTCATTTGTTTAAAAGACCTCCGAAGAACAGGTGAATCTTAACATAACACCGACTGTTATGTAACAGTCGGGATCATTAATATGTACGCCCCCAATATTTGCATATGCCAGCCCATGATCGAGGCATTACACAAGGGCAGCCAGTATTAACATCTGGATCTGCACATCTGAATCATCAGACTAGGTAAGCAAGCAAGAACAATAGCGAAAAATGGCAGATGGAGCGATAATAACTGACATGATCCATGATAACATGATATTTTTAGTGATATTTGTAAATTGTCTTTCTAAATGTTTCGTTAGCATGTTGCTAATGTACTGTTAAATGTGGTTAAAGTTACCATCGTTTCTTACTGTATTCACGGAGACAAGAGCCGTCGCTATTTTCATTTTTAAACACTTGCAGTCTGTGTAATGCATAAACACAACTTCATTCTTTATAAATCTCTCCAACAGTGTAGCATTAGCCGTTAGCCACGGAGCACAATCAAACTCATTCAGAATCAAATGTAAACATCCAATAAATACCATACTTACGCAATTAGACATGCTGCATGAAGAACACTTTGTAAAGATCCATTTTGAGGGTTATATTAGCTGTGTAAACTGTGTTTATGCAATGATAGAGTCGAGAGCTCAGGAGGGGGCGGAGAGCGCCAGCAATTAAAGGGGCCGCAGCCTGAATTGGCGCATTTCTAATTATGCCTCAAAATAGACAGTTAAAAAAATTAATTAAAAAAAATCTATGGGGTATTTTGAGCTGCAACTTCACAGACACATTCAGGGGACACCTAGACTTATATTACATCTTGTAAAAAACGTTCAATGGCACCTTTAAGCAATTAAGGCAAGATTTAAAAAACAAAATGAAATGACTCATTTGGTTATACTTAAAAATAAGCCAGCAACTGAACTTTTTAATGTTGAATTAGAGGGGAAGTACATTTAATTCCTGTGGAAGCTCTATTTTGGCTGTTTACAGCGACTCAGGCTTGTTATTTCTGCAGTTAAGATCTGACGTCTTGTTGATATGTTGCTCTAACACACGGGACCTGCTCCAGCAAGTCAAACAATGCTGGCGATTAATTCCCCCTTTGCCTTCAATAACACAAATCTCCACGTCTGATATTTGTACTTGACAAGAAGTCTCTTTGCCCTTAGCTGGGTTGTCAAGGAGACAGGCATATTTTTAGTTTAACATGTCTGCGACTCCATTTAAGCAGTCGTTCACCCATTATAATGGGCTCATTTCTCCTGTCTGGTATTCCCCTACTTTTATCAGAAGCCCAGTAAAGCCAGACTGTACGCAAAGAGACTGCCGGTGGTTTAAGTGCCAGACAAATTCATGCCTAATATCCCTCCACCTCAAAATCCCTGTCGTACCTTCTCCAGACGGTCTTTGTTTTTCATCTAAGTACCCTGAGCTCTGAGGTGCTGTAATTGCCTTTCCCTAGAGTTTGATAACATGCATGTGGGTGGATGCTGGGTAAAGAAGCTTATAGCAGATCAAGATGGTGGCGTTTGGAGATGCAGATATGCTGGTTGCCACTAGTACAAGTTGGTCTGTTTGTCTTGGCTTGGTTCAGATAGTCTGGATAAGGTCTTACACAAATGCAGTGGTACATTACACACTCCCTAAAAGCCAAACCAACCCTTTCCTGCCAAAAAAAAAGCCTCAAGCTTTTGTTTGAGAAATGTTCAAATGTTCTAATACAAGCGGTTGTAAATTTTGCATTTGTCATTATGCTAAATGAATAGCATGTTCTCAAAAACAATGCGCCGCCTGTCTTGGAAGTGAAGAATGTGTAAACACGTCCATGAAAAGTGTACAGCAACTGTCACTGTAGTTTGTATGCTTGTTTGATGCATCTGTTGAAGCTGTTTGTAATTCAGAATATGATCCTAAGATGTCTTTCCAACATGTATAAAGTTCTTTATGACTCTTCTGGGTCTCTGAAAGGGCAACCCGTTTCTTTTATTTAGCATCTGCTAATTGTCTTTTGGAATGAGAGGTTTTCCACATCTAAAAGATGACAGTGAAATCAAAAACAGTAATCAGACTTTATTAAACGTGACTTGTTTTTTTTTTTTTTTCATTGAACACTCACTGAGAAAGAAATAAACTGCATAAAACAATTTTGGCAATTAAAGTATTAATATAAATCAAATCAGCCAGAAACTTCCACAGCTCAAACATTTTGATTTTAAGATTTTTTCTGAAGAAAGACAAACATAAATAGTGATGAAAACCAAAATATTAAATGTCTTGGATGAACAATTATTGAGTAATCCACTATTTTGTACCACATTTGGTTTTTGACCATTTGAAATGTGTGCAAATTTATTCTTGCAACCATATTGACATCCCAATATCTCGGGAATTAAACAATATAGGGTGTTCAAAATGGAGATATCAAAGGAAAACTTTGTCGAGAACCAAAATCTAAAAGGATATTAAGATATTTTTAATACTTCTTGAGTTACAGGTATGCAAACTTTGGGAAAGAAACCATGAAAACTGCTTTTTTTCCCATTTTTGAACTATCAGCATTGGCATATAAAGCAACAAAGATTGCTAAAGTCAATACTTTTTACATATCAGACCTACCAATCTCTGTGTAAAAAAAAAATAATGATGCTGCCATCTTTCTAAAGACATTATTACCCCTGTAATTTGGCTCCAAATGTCAGGTGAAATTGTCATTTGGTCCTCCTCTACAAAACGGTGGATTACTCCGTAAATACTGTATACATCCATTGCATTTAATATTTTAGCTTTTTTCTTTATTTATGTATGTTTTTCACTAGAGAAAATAAATATCAAAATCAAATATTTTAGCTGAGGACCTCTGGTTGAGTTGACACCGAATTACTCCAGCGTAATTTTGACCATCTTTGACTAGATGACAAAAAGGTCTGGACATGCTGCAGCTTATTCTGCCCAACAACCGGCCACTTGAAAGTAGCAAAGTTAGACAAACGTTAGACAAAGAAAGAATGAAAGGAGAGAATTCACACTTTAATAAGAAATATTTTTCCTGTTAGCATGCATCTGAAAATCTTTCATTGTTTCACACTCAAAACTGTTAATATAGCATGCCATAGAGAGACATTTTCAGTGGCCTTGGTTCAGTAAGTGCTCTTCGCATTCATTTTCATCTCTTTCAAAATTTTCTATGAGTTCCAAGAGCTCAGAGTTGAATCATAACAATAAACTTGAAACTTTGAAGCAAAAAGTATATCAAACTTAGGCAAAGGACAAAATTGCACTTTGTCCTTTTCCTAAGTTAGATATATCATATGAATCACATGAAGCTTTGCAAATGATGTCATCAAATCAGAAAGACAAATATAATTTATTCCCAGTGATCAATGCTAAATTTCTTCACATGATCCTTCAGAAATCATTCTCATATGCTGATTTGGAAAACATTTATTATTATTATTATTATTATTATTATTATTTTATTATTATATTACTGTTCAAAATGGTTGTGCTGCTTTATTTTCCTGGAAACTGTGATTTTTGGTCAATTTAATGCTTCCTTGCTGAAATGCATTAATTACTCAGTCTAATATAAATATTAGACTTGCATCTAGAGTTGATGAGTACTGTCCCTTTAAGAAACATCCTCATTTTTATATTGGTTTTGAAAGAATTCTCTCTCTGTTTCTCTCTCTCTCTCTCTCTTGCAAAATGATCTGTCTCTCTGCAATTGGTGATATGGGGTCTAAACCCCTGAGATCATTATGTGGAACTATTACTGGAGAAATGAAAGATGCAGGTATTATTAAAGCCATCATGTGAGATCAAATAAAGACACAATGTGCGATACACATATGTCCCCTTTGTTGACATGCATTTACACACACACACCACACCAACACACACACACACACACACACACACCACACACACGCACACAGAGAACCGGATACAAGCACCAACAATGTGACAGGCCTCATTATCAGATAGCACACAGATGACATTTTAACATTGTGACACTCATTAACTAGCCGTTCTTGTCGAGTTCTCACACAGGGCAAAAGACAGCGTGTCCCCATAGGGACAACAAGACATCCACCGTCCACGTTATACAAACCTTCTCTGTCTCACACACACACACACACACACACACACACACACACACACACACACACACACACACACAACACACACACCACACACCCTTCTTCACTGGCCCACAGAGACTCTTGATAGTCAGATCAATTAATTAATCAAGCTGTCAGGGCTTTTTAATTGCTTCATTGCGGCGCTCAAATCACAAATATGACTGACGTTAAGCTGCATCAAGCCTTGCAGCATGAAATTTCACTTCCATCATCTTATTTGACATGTTTTACTTGTATAATTATATATTTATTGAATAATTAAATGCTAATGTATAACCTCATAGCTATAGGAATCTGCAGACTTTTCTTTTTCTGTGTTGATTTCTGTGGAATGCATCGAATTAGATTTAACGTGAGATAAACAGAGCTGAGAGCATTATGTTCTTATTTGAAAGCATTGTTATGCAGATTTTGTAATAGATTTAAAGAGGCAATATTGCTGATTGTGTTTTTGGGCTCTACTAGAACAGGTTTTCCTGCTTGAATATTGGTTATTTTCCTCATATTCTCCATTGTTGCAGCTCCTCTCTTCCCAGCCTCTCTTTCCATCTCCGTATGTTTATTTTTTATCATGTGTGAGCACATGTGAGCTTCATAAAACCCCAAAGCACATTATTTTAAAGTTTGTATCCATTCAGTCTATATGCCAGCCAATTTAACGATGAGCAATTGAGACACTCTTATAACAAATATTTGATGCCAGTCCTTCAACAGGCAGATTTTTGACATTTACTACATTGGATAACATCTTGCATTTTTAATTTGCCTTTTAAATGAGATGGTGGAGGGCTGACTCAAAGTCACATTCACATGCTGCACAGTCTGTCATTGCTGTAGAAACACAAAGTTCACATGCTGTTTGCTAACTGGAGTCATTCTGGAGTAACTCACTTAATCAGCTGTTTCCTTTTTGCAATTTGAAGCCTAATTGAAGGCATGTGAAAAATCACCACGGGATTCGCTTTTCAAGCTTTAGAGACTCTTAGTCGAGTTGCTGTGATGTCTTCAGGGGTTTTATAAAACTTGCTTCTACCTCCAAAACTTTCATCCATTTCCATTTTTTCGAATAATTTCCTAATTAGGTAGGGGCCAAGCACTGAAGGTGATCGTTGGCGTTCTTCTTCTTCTTCTTCCGTCTCCGCTCTGGAAGTCTATGGCAGCCATAGAACCTTCAAAAAAGTTTTGAAATTTGGCACACTGATAGAGGTCAGTCTCAACATTAACCACACCAATTTTGGAGTCTCTAAATCAATGCCTCTAGCGCCACCACCTGTCCGAAGTTTCACTCATGTTTATGCTAATAACTTTTGAACCATAAGAAATTGAACCATTAAAGAAATGAAGAAATTTGAACCATTCTTTTTTTTCCTCTGATTCCTTGACTCGATACGATTCGATTGCACCCAAATTTTTCCGAACTCTCCTCTAGGCTGTTGCTCCGATTTTCACAAAAAATGGACCAGATCATCTTTAGACCATGCCGACAAAAAGTTATGGAATTCAAGTTGATTATTCAAACCGTTTTCTAAAAAACTTGCGAACAAATAGTGCATAACACTGTATATCCTCAACGCTTTATCATTGTTCAAACCAAACTTGGTTCATATCATCACAAGCATGACCTGAGGTTACATGCTGCGTTTTGGCGCAGCGCCACCTACTGGTCCAGAGATACGAAAAATGGCTATTTTTGCTTATAACCAGCGTTAATTTCGTTGATGAATAATTTTCGTCATAATTTTCATCAACGACATTTTTTCACGGACGAAAACAAGACGATGACTAAATAAAAATGCGTTTTGAATGACTAAAACCATGATGAAAATCCACTCTTATTTTCGTCAACGAATAAAAATGAGACGAAAATGATAGAGAGGGATGATTTGGGAAGATATCCAGTCTGGACTGCTGTCCTGTGTGGAAGATGCGCACATTTGAAGTGTAACGTGCTGATCTAACCGCGGGAAACGCTGCGCTGTTGCGCCCTCTACAGGCTTGTCCAGCAGCACATCAGATGAATCAATCAATGAATAGCGCACATTTATGCCAAGCGATTGCTTACAAGCTAATGTTTATGAATTATGACAATGTTTACTATACGATGTTTATATGGTAGTATGTTTTAGACGGTTGTAAGAATGCATATTTTATCTCCCTCATTTGAACTTAAATGAGCAGACTGTAGACATTTCAGAATAAGAGTCACGGTGTGTGCGGGATGGTTTATAATTATTATTTTTTCCTGGTCTTTATTGTTATTTTGTTTACACAATAAACTGCATTTAATTTAATTTCTATTTAATTCATACTAAACTACTGTATCTTCTTTCACAGGAAGGAAAGACTAAGAACATTATTGGACACATTATTCAATATATTTTACAAGTAGAGTTATTAGAGTTATTAAGAGTTATTATAGTTAAACCTAAAACCATAAAAAAATCTTAACTGAACGTTAACTGAAATAAAAAATAAATAAATAAAAAATGTAAACTTATTTTATTTCATCTAGATTCCAATCTTTGGCTTAACCTGATGTACTAAAGTAACTAAAATAGAAATTAAAAAAAAAACTACATAGATATTTAAAAGCAAAAACTAAAAGACATAAACACAAAAAAATTCTAAAACTTTTAACTAAAATTACAATGAAAGCAGAAAAACTACAAATCAAATCTAATCAAATTATTTTTTAACAAAAAAATATAATAGTACCTCAATGATAAGTGTGTCAATCCCTGAAAAGCACTGAATTGAGCTCTCTTTTGTATCTTTCTGCACTTGAACGGTCAAAAACTGTCCGCTTTGGCGAGGAAAGTACAGTTGGTTGTCTTTAGTGAACGTAAACAGTTTGGAGAATATCAGATGTGTATCAGTGTATTAGATCTGTGTATTGTTAGAGAAATGCTTACTTAATGCATTACAATTTAAATAAATTAGATTTTAGTCTACTAAATCTACTGTAGATTTAGTCGACTAAAACTAGACTAAAACTAAAACAATTTCCGATGACTAAAGTATGACTAAAACTAAATGCCATTTTAGTCAAAAGACTATGACTAAAACTAAATCAAAATTTGCTGTCAAAATTAACACTGCTTATAACATCTGAACGGTTTGTGCAAAAATTATGAAAGAAAAAGTCTTCAACAGGTTGACAAAAGAAAGCACAATAAAGAAAAGGTAGGCAGGAGAATGAGTTTGACTCATTAGATTCAGGGCGCAGATCCGAATGATATACAATTTTCCCATATTGCTATTTTGGGCATCGGCCATTTTTAATTTTGTAGTAAAATGCTGTATTTTTCAAGCACATTGGTGTATCGTTACAAAACTCGGTATGTTTGTTTGGACCTGACAGTACAGAAAGTTTCAGGGCAGCGCCACCTTGTGTTCAAAAGTTATAATTTTTTTTTTTTTTTTTTACAAAAATGCTAATACATTTTGAATAAATTAGCCTATTGTAATGAACAGGTCTTGATAGATTCCATGGGTCATGCCGAGAACACGGATACCAATGTTGCCATGTTTGGCCAAACTTTCTGTCCGCCATTTTGATTTTCTTTCAAAACCTACTTTTTCAAACTCCACCTGGACCATTTGTCTGATTTTGACCAAAATCGAATCGTATCATCTTCAAACTGTGCCGACAAAAAGTTATGTATTTTGTGTTGATAGATGAAATAATTTTTGTATACCACATCAATTTGGTCACAGTGCCACCTATTGGTCGAAAGTGATAAACCATTAAAACTTTACTAGTGACTATGTTTATGATTTTTCAGTCATTTTGCATAAAATCATCTTAATATCATAGCTTTAATTGCAGTCAGTGTGATGCTCCCAGCCATGCTGGCATGACTTATTATGCCTTCTTTGTGCTTGGCCCCTTGCTTGCAGCTATATTTATAATAGTTATTTGTTATTTACATTCTCAAAGGACAATGACAGTTGATCATAAGTTGTGGGAACATTCCTTTTATAGCACAGAAATGCGCATTATATGGATCTCAAAACTAGAATCTGCCTGTAATATAATATAGAAGGAGAAGCTCTTCTGGTGTATTTTTTTTTTTTTTTTTTTTTTTGTGGGGATCAAAAGTATCTTCCGAAGGTGAATTGCTTTTCACGCCAATTAACACAAGCAGTCTATATAGACACATCATCTTGGAAACATCATTATGTTCCCTACTTCCAAAGTTAGTCTGTGGTGTGAGAAGCAATGTTCATTAGCTTTCTATTTTCTCTCCTTTTATTGGAATACATTACCATGAGGGGCTGCTCCACTTAAAAGGTTTCCATTCATTTTGGCTTTGGGAAAGTAACTATATTTTAAAGTAATCCAGTGTCATGAAAGTTGAGAATGTTGTTTGTTCTTGCTACCCAAAGTTGAGTGATGTTGTTTGGGGATTCGCTCATTCCTACATGGCTTTTAAGTGCAACAAAGTTTGACTCACTCTGACTAATTAAAGTACCAAAGTAAATTAAACCCTATGAAGATGCAGCAGACTGAACTACCTTGGAATATTACAGTAGCAATAATACCACTATGGAGGCCACTGCATGATTAGTGACTTGTATTACTATTAAAAAGCTTCTTCTATTTTCCATGTAGCAAGTGAAACCATTACTTTAAACACCACAAATGCAATATCTCTAAGGACCACAATGGACAAGAAGCTTATCTGCATCTTTAACATTATTTTGACCTAACCAAGCATCGCAATGCCACAAAACTCAAGGACTGGCCTTTTGTTAATACTTAAAGTCTTTTGTCCATAAGGATTCCCTTTAACTGTACTGAAGGCCAACACAGACCAAACTCAGCTTTCAGAGGCATATTTCACAAGGCCAATGCTTTTCCAAAACATTTTAGATGGAATCCAAAGAATTGTTTGCATTTTTGCAACTGTTTGAAAGCATTTTCATCCGAGTATCAGACCCGACCTCAAGTCGTGGCCGACTTCAAAACAACAAATCCACTCAGAAGCTCGCAATGAATTCAGTTTGCTGAAAAAGCCAATGGAAACCACACTGCATCATTCAATTGTCAATTATATTCTTTTTCTATTCCAAGGGCCATTCTGCTAGATAATTTCTTCTAACAAAAGATGGATGAGATGTGCTAGATCAGTCAGATAAGTGAGCAAATCCCCCCCTGAACAAGACTAATGTCCCGTAAGAAGCCAGCGTTTGAGGAGACAAAGCACCAGACGTAATGGGTCAAAAACTAACAACAAACAAATCAATTCCCCCTCAGACCTTGGACCGAAAATCCAGACTGGATTCTGCTAAAGCACTGACTCGTGGCCCTGTCTTTCTTAAGCTGAAAATGATTAATCATTTTATTTATGTTTATTTTCATTGCTTATAAGTTTTTCACTTGCTGCATATAGAAAGATCTTACAGCAGACCAAGATGGAACATGCAGTTGTTTTGCATTTTCTGCACTGATTTGGGGAAATATTAGAGTTAAAAGTAATAAAAATGGAGATGAGAGTAGCAGTGTAAACATAATTAAATTTGACAAAATATTTAAGGGGCAGAAGATGTTTAGATCTTTGACACTGTCAGGTGTTCAAATACTTTAACAAGGAAATATGTGTAATTGTTTCTGGCTATTGGAAGAGTTTTGAAACAGTGGAGATACAACTTTACATAAGGGAGAAAGAAAAACCACAATGACATTGATATAATGCCAGGAGGCGAAAACAGAGGAACAATATTCCTGTATACTCCATTCTGTTATATTGTTCATGCAATACAAATTACTCTATGATTCACAAAGAAGTAATTTCAGCAGAGTTACTGAGCTCATTTCGCCTACAGCAGTGAAGTAGTTCAATATCACAGGCCTATGCTCAAAGTCCCTTTAAGACAAGTCATTTCACTCTGTGGCCATCTTTGAAACGCTTCTCGGGCATGCAAGTGCAGCTCCTGTCTCTTTGAATGGGGAAACATCAAATTCTCCAAAGCTGTTCGCCAAGCTTTCGATTAAATTTCATATTTGATATCACCAATGGAATCTGACAACAACGGTCTCATAAATTTTGTTTCTAAAAATGCTCGAATCATGACAAAAAAACAGCATTTTTCAGGCTGGATCAAGATAATGCGCATGCGCAGTCCTAAGTGCGCGTCTCTATAGGAAGCACATGTCTGACTGTTTCTATAGGAACCGGAGCTTCTAACGCCCGCTGCAGTGACGCGATGACTTTACCAATCAGCGATTGGCTCTTATTTAGAAGGCGGGACTTATTCCGCCATATTGTGCATTGCACTTTCTCCCATTCATAATAATACAAATACACCGTCTTTCTATATATAAAGTTTTTGCTATGCTTCAATTCACAAATTTTATATATAGAAAACTATAATATGCATCAGTTAAACCGATGCATTTGTAAAGTCATACATGGTATCAAGGTACTTTTAAAGAGCTTTTGCACACTGTTAGTGATTTGAATGTCCTTGTTGGGAAATATATTTACATGAAATACAGATTTATTCACATGCAGGTAAAACTTCTTTATTGCTGACAGCCGGTAGTGTGATTTCAGGCTTGGATTGTAGGTAAATATCAACTTTATCATTGTTTTCATTGGCTGGTGGGCAAAACATCCATAGAACTGCATTACAGGCCAGTCAATTTAACATCTTAAAAGACAAAATATGTGAACAAAATGCACATTTTGGGCACTAGTGATCCATATCAAAACCAGCGGGACATTCTATGTGAAAAAACTTCAAGGATTAGTTCACTTTAAAATGAAAATATCCCCAAGCTCTATTCACCCTCAAGGCATCCTAGGTGTATATGACTTTCTTCTTTCTGATGAACATAATCAGAGTTATATTAATAAATATCCTGATGCATCCAAGCTTTATACTGGCAGTAAATGGGACCAATGAGTATGAAGCTCAAAAAGTGCATCCATTCATCATAAACATGGCTCCGGGGGGTTAATAAAGGCCTTCTGAAGCGAAGCGATGCATTTGTGTAGGAAAAATATACATATTTAACAAGTTATAGAGTAAAATATCTGGCTTCCGCCAGACTGCCTTCCATATTCGACTTACTTTTTTCATTAGTTGAATACGGAAGGCGGACTGGCTGAAGTTAGATATTTTATTGTATAACTTGTTAAATATGGAATTGCGAATTCTGATTGTTTTGCTAATTCGTTTGGCTGAACCATTGAAAAGAATCGACTCCAAAGAGTGATTGATTCAACAACTTGGTTGTTGAAATATGTCAACTGGATTTTAAATTGCTGTTGTCTTTGAGATGCAGTAGGATATATGGTAAAGCTTTTTTTCATTTCAAGTTTTTTTATAAAGGTGTTTTTATTTTACAGATCAATAAAGGTATATATAGTGTGAAAAGAGGTCAGGGTGGCTGGCTTCGTACTGCAGGCCTCATCATACACTGTCAACACTACTTGGTGTACTCAGTAGTAGGAGGGTGAGGGCAATGATGACAGGAGGGGAGGTGGATTACAGAGTCTTTACTTATGGTGCTGAAAGCCTGATGAAACGTGCATTTTCAGGCACACATTCCATTTCAACAGGTGTACAAATTCTGCTGTGCAAATATCCTTTTACTAACTAAGTAAACAGACCTCTGTGCACGTCTTTCCTTATTTTATTTTTTTGAGTGCTCTTTCTCTCCCGAGTGAGTAACGAGAAAAGTATCCAATCATTCACAACTACCTCAGTGCAATGATTTCAGCTTCCTTTAGACCTGCCATGTCATTGTGGTTGGGGTTTCTGGGGCGGTCACACCATGGACAGAAGAGGAAAAAAATATAGACATGCACACTTGAAACATCAAGAAAAATCTTCCCTGAAAAGTCCCAGCATAGAAGCTGACATTAGCGGCTCGGATTGCCCCTAAATTAGACGTGGACGTTTTCTTTGGCCGCCGTGTGCCCGTCTACCATCCAGTTCCAGTAGAATGTCAAAAAACAAGTTGAGCTGAGGTCTAATTATATAGTGGGGAGCCAAAGCCCCAGCCTAGCCCCAGATAATCACTGTCATTTGTCTATTCAGCCATTACCGTACTGTATAAAAGCTACAATCGCAAGGCCACAAGCGGTGTGGCTGTTGACTTTATGCGAGTGAGGCACTATTTACAGTGAAGCACGTGTAAAAACAAATGGACTGCCCAGTCATTTACCCTATATTAAATAAGGTCTAATTTTTCAACATGACTAAGTATAGTTAAAGAGAACCTATTATGCCCTATTTACAGTCTTGGTTTTGCAAGAATAATGTTCAAAAAACACCTCATATTCTCCATTGTTGCAGCTCCTCTCTTCCCAGTCTGTCAGTAACGCTCTGTTTAGTTCCTGTCTCTATGAAGCCCCTCCTTCTGAAAAGCACAATGTGCTTTGATTGGTCGGCTGGAGCAGTGTGTTGTGATTGGTGTTTGGGTGTCCCGCCCCTTACCATAACCGTCAGTTTCAACACACTACTAACTCAAGCAGGCCCCGCCCCTTTATTCTGCATATGAAATATTTAAATGAGGAATTTTGTGAAGAAAACTCAAGACTACAATGTAGTTCAGAAACACTGACACTGATATAGAGAATAACTGGAACTTTGTTTGATCAAACAGCAACATTACACACTAAAAAAATGTATAATAGTTCCTCTTTAAAACGTCTGGATCACTGTGGTTAGCATTAAGATAGTCTTCATTAGAGTTTGTGAGATGGAGGTTTGCAGGCCTCAGTTTGAGTTTACATGGATGGGAAAAAAAAGGTAATGGAGACCTATGAATCGTCTCCTGCAGCGAAGGACATTTTAGGAGCTACATAGCAACTCCAGAGGAGTTTATGTTGTCGACCATTAACTGCCCACAAGGAATTTGGAACATTTGTGAGCGCATGCCAAAAGACGTTGGTTAAACTGTGCGTCTCTCTCTCTGTCCCCATCAAAACCCACCATGAACTCTTTGAATCAGCATTTAACATTCCTGCGGTATGGTTTGGCTTTGTGCACTTAAGGCACCTGACGGACTCATTTAGGCCCATAAATGTAGCTTCTACTGAGCCTAATAGGAATAGCCATAGGCCTAGTGGGTGTCCCAAGCTAAAAGACAAGGAACAAAACCGTAAATCCAGAGGTTAGTTTGTGTGATGTATCAGTCTATAAATCTGTCTGAACTGTTCCCACATCAGCCTGCTGCGGTTTTATCGACTATATTTTACCACTTCTGTTGTTTGCGATGACAACAAAAGGAATCCAGTTGAGATTGGACACTGAGATAAAAAGGGAAAATTCATTCTTAGTACTTTAGATGGTAAGTTTTGGTTCAGTAGAATACGTACAGACAGTGTAAACTGGAGTGTTAAGCATGTTTATAGATTTTGACTGTAGATACTGTGAAGTAGTAGATGCAGTTGTTTTTGTGCTATTTGTCTGTAGAATTTTTCTTTTTTTTCTGACCCCACTGAGAGATGTTCATTTTGATACTTTTTTCATGAAACAAGACTTAATAATTATAATTGCGACTTTCTATCTCATAATTCTGACATTGAGACATAAACATTCTGACATGCGAGATATAAAGTCAGAATTGCGTGATATAAAGTCAGAATTGCGAGTCATAGATATAAAGTCAGAATATAAAGTCAAGACTAGATATAAAGTCAGACGATATATAAAGTCAGAATTGAGTGGTCGAATTGTGAGATATAAAGTCAGAATTGAGTGATATAAAGACAGAATTGCAAGTTATAAAGTCAGAATTGTGAGATATAAAGTCAGAATTGAGTGATATAAAGTCAGAATTGTGAGATATAAAGTCAGAATTGAGTGATATAAAGTCAGAATGTCAGATTGAGTGAATATAAAGTCAGAATTGCAAGATATAAAGTCAGAATTGTGAGATATAAAGTCAGAATGAGTAGTAGAATTGCAATATAAGTCAGAATTGAAAATAAGTCAGAATTGCAAGATATAAAGTCGAATGAGAGATATAAAGTCAGAATTGAGTGATATAAAGTCAGAAGATTCAGAATAAGATATAAAGTCAGAATTGATAAAGTCAAATTGTGAGATAAAGTCAGAATTGAGTGATATAAAGTCAGAATTGCTAAAAGACACAGATATAAAGTCAGAATTGTGAGATATAAAGTCAGAATTGTCAAATATAAAGTAACAGAATTGAGTGATATAAAGACACAATAACACGCAATTGCGAGTTAAATCTCACAATTTGACTTTTTTTCTCAGAATTGTGGAGATAAACTCACAATTGCGTGTTATAGTGCAATTTTGACTTTATAACTCGCAATTCTGACTTTATATCTCGCATTGCGGAGAAAAAAAAGTCAGAATTGTGAGATAAAAAGTCTCATTTACCTTTTTTATTTTTTTTATTTAGTGGCAGAAACAAGCTTCCATAGATAACATTGCAATTTACCGGCACTTCATTTGTTGCTATGACAGTAGACCGAGAATTACATTAAGAGCAATTTGACCATCTGTGCATAATTTTGGACAGATTTATTTCTGTAAGGTAGAGTTGAAGGCAAGCAAAGATTCCTAGACTGCCCATCTTGATGAATTTGGTCTCTTGGAGGCACAAAAAATCACATGCTTCCTATTTTGGAAAATGTTTCATATGACTTCATCACTGTCACAAACAACTAGACTGTACAGTGCTTGAGACTATTTATGTTTAGACCTATAGTATTGTAGGCCATCAGGCCCTGATTGTAGTTTGAGTGTTTTGTCACTAATCTCACTCCATTTCCAGCAGTCATTACTCGACCATGAGAGCTCCTGCTGTGCCTTAATAACTAATATTAAATGGTCCTTAGAGGCTTTTGTGGTTGGCAACGAAGAAGCCCAGAGTGACTGTATATTAGCTGCAAGCTAAAAGGAGAAGCTTAGGCTTATGGGAGGATTGAATCACCAATGCAGACGCATACGGTGGACTTCAAAAACCATGTAGATGCTTCAGATAAAATTGCCAGCTAAACACATTGCTAAATGTTAGTGTGCTATTTTGACCACAGCAATTGTCTTCAAACACACAGTACTAGATCTTCCAATCCAATGTATGTGAATCTGCTGCAGTTGAGAACTCTGTTCCC
The DNA here is from genome assembly GCA_028476615.1 of Culter alburnus. Classification (NCBI taxonomy): domain Eukaryota; kingdom Metazoa; phylum Chordata; class Actinopteri; order Cypriniformes; family Xenocyprididae; genus Culter; species Culter alburnus. The sequence goes on from JAOTNS010001766.1 coordinate 276,953, forward strand.
GATGTGGAATACGTGAACAGCACTGCTGATATGAGTATTCTCATTAAGATTCTGTATTGCTGTTCACAGCCTTTTCTCTAAAGGCCCATGAATAAATTTTACCGCTTAGCAGCATAAAGATTACATTAAGACAGCACTTCTGTCATAAAATAGTGTTTTAGCAACAATAAAGCACATGAATGTGCCACTAAAGAGGAATATATACAGTACACACAGATCTATTGTGCTTTGAGGTTGTTACTAATAATAACTTTCCACATTTCAGGATGTACTGTATACTGTGAGTCTACTGGGGTTATTATGCAAATATCTACACTGATTTGCAAGTTGATGTTTCATGTGGTGGTATGCTGTTTATGGATCATCTCAAAGTTTCTTCTCACCTATGAAAGTAGTCGCAAAAGGGGGACGTGGTCTGAGAAATGTTTCTGAACGTCATGTGGCAGCGGTGAAGGTGTTAGTGTTGACTGGAGTATGTGAACTGCATTAGTGCGGTGAGAGAAGTTGCAGCTGTTTAAACACCTCTCATTCCTCTTTCTATTTATGAATTAGACAGAATCCAGTGCAATAAATGTGTATATACACCAATCAGGCATAACATTATGACCACCTTCCTAATGTTGTGTTGGTCCCCCTTTTGCTGCCAAAACAACCCTGACCCGTCGAGGCATGGACTCCTCTAGACCCCTGAAGGTGTGCTGTGGTATCTGCACCAAGATGTTAGCAGAAGATCCTTTAAGTCCTGTAGGTTGTGAGGTGGATCCTCCATGGATCAGACTTGTTTAGCACATCCCACAGATGCTCGATTGGATTGAGATCTGGGGAATTTGGAGGCCAAATCAACACCTCAAACTCGTTGTGCTCCTCAAACCATTCCTGAGCCATTTTTGCTTTGTTGCAAGAGCATTATCCTGCTGAAAGAGGCCACGGCCACCAGGGAATACCGTTTCCATGAAAGGGTGTACATGGTCTGCAACAATGCTTAGGTAGGTGGTACGTGTCAAAGTAACATCCATATGGATGGCAGGGCCCAAGGTTTCCCAGCAGAACATTGCCCAAAGCATCACACTGCCTCCGCCAACTTGCCTTCTTCCCATAGTGCATCCTGGTGCCATGTGTTCCCCAGGTAAGAGACGAACACACACCCCGGCCATCCACGTGATGTAAAAGAACATGTGATTCATCAGACCAGGCCACCTTCTTCCATCGTTCTGTGGTCTAGTTCTGATGCTCAGGTGCCCACTGTTGGCGCTTTTGTTGGATCAGACCACACGGGCCAGCTTTCGCTCCCCATGTGCATCAATGAGCCTTGGTCGCCCATGACCCTGCTGCCAGTTCACCACTGTTCCTTCCTTGGAGCACTTATGATAGATACTGACCACTGCAGAGAACTGGGGTAGAACAAAGGAAAGTAACTGGAACTAAACAGAGCGGGGAAACAGGAACTAAAGGAAACACAACAGGACATAAAACTGACAATAAGCTTGTTGGGCTGGTGTTATATGTATAACAGTTAGTTCCAATCCTCAACTCTTACTGGATGAGAGTTGATTTTTTTAAGATTGCTGATATTTCACCAGTGTCAGCACTGCTTGTCATTCTAGACAGGCTGTCAGTCAGTGCAAGCGGCAAGGGACTGTCTTTGAGTCATTAAACCATTCATTAAACTAATACGTTCAAAAACGCTGATTCAGTTAATGAAACAAGGTTTTGAAATTATTTTAACCATTGTGCATCAATTAAAAAATGTAACACATAGGTCCATAGAGGACAAAAATGTCTGTGTCAAAAAAATGTCATAAAAATTTGAAGCTTGGGAGCACTTAAAATTGGTCTAATTTTAAAAAAGACCCTTGGCAGATTTTTGTCGAAGTAAAAAAAAAAAGCTTAAAAAGTGAAAGCAAAAAAAGTTTTAGAGGTTTAAGTTTATGAAAATGATTCATGAACATTATTTTATATAAAATACATATTCTATGAAAAATGTTGAACTCTAAAACTGTTAGAAAAACAAAGCCATAAATCTAAACAAGTTGTGTTCCAAATTTGAGGTTGATATCTCAAAAAATGAGCTTTCAGTAAGAGTTTGTTTGGGCGCAGTACCAAATTTCCCCCATTAGATGCCAGCAAAACTCCACTGGTACACACAGTGGAATTGGAAGCACAAATTATTACATGCATACAAACCCCACCCTGACATCAATATCAACACAGCCACACAATTATAGTTGCATAATTTATCTAATTGGCTTTATAATATGCATAAGCAGAAAACAGTAATGAGGCATTTGTTTTATAGGCCAAACCCGAGAAAATTGCACCATCTGGTAAAAAAAAAAAAAAAAAAAAAAAAAAAAAAAAAAAAATTAAAATTAAAATTTTGAAACCTTGCCAACAGAATGAAAGCCTATCAACAAAGACTGCATCATTTTATAGTTAAATGGCCCTGGGATTAAACATTGCAGTTTTAATGGGTTTCAATGGGGACATTTTTGACCTTAAGGTCCTGAGAGGAACTATTTTGTGTTTCTAGTGTAAAATAGATTTATTAAAGGAAACGGTGGTGAGATAGTAAAATTCCAACAAAAATACACACCTGTGCCAAAATGTATGCAGTTGGCATTATCACAGGCAAAATGATCAAAAAACAAAACTGAAAAAGACAAAAATTTCCATAAGGTCACACAAGGGTTAACATTGAAAGGATGCTATGATAAAGATATTGCTTTCCTTTTCGGACATGGCAAACTTATTTTTTCATATAATATATGACTTGACCTGAAGGACAAATTGCCCGCACTCAGTTGATCTCTCTCTCTCTCTCTCTCTCTCTCTCTCTCTCTCTCTCTCTTATCTTATTTAGGCTTGTTTAGTGCAATCTATGGAGCCTCTGTACAAAATACATTCTTCACTCTTATTATTATTAACTTATTTAACATTCAATGCACATGCATGAAGTGTAAAACAAGAAGGGCATAGCGTTATGAAAAAAAAAAAAAAAAAAAAAAAAAACATGAACAATGGTTGCAGCAGCTGCGGTCAGTATCACAGTATTACAATATTGTGGTTATCGTGACACACATAGCTCTTAGAAACTTCATTTCGTGTGAACTGCAGTTTATATCTGATCTCAGTGTACACTCCCACACCCACAAGCTCACTGACCCTTCCTTTCACATGTGTATCACTCTCTCAGCATTTATTTATGACTCCTTCTGAGCAATAATGGCATGTGGGTGGATTGGGGAAATGGGGGAAGTTCTTGTGTCCTCAAAAGATCTCAAGATCATTCACGAGTCTTTGGCTTTAATGATCATTTTCAATGTCCTTCAGTTGTGGAGGGTTTCCCAGAAGGAGAAGACCTGTATTTAGCCCATCAATATTGATTTGGAGAACTATTAGTCATACGAGGACGGACACGTGCGCTCAGAGGGTGAAATGAGTGTCTGTTTTAGGGCTCACCATTAAATTATCTCATCGCTGCAGAGGCTTTTTGCAAAGTCTAATTTCATCCATCAGAACTCGGGTGGACCGAGCCTGTTGGCTTTTTACTGAATTCTTGTACGTATTTTGTTTTTCTGAGAGTCATTTATCAGCAGTGATGAATTCAGGACAGAGAATATACAAGAATGAGTTAATCAAATATTTACCTTTGATTAGTAAAAGTCTCACATCCACAATGAATTCTGAATTCAGTTTTATTTCTGTAGCGCTTTTTACAAGTTCAATCATTTTCTGCCTTAATTTTTTGTTTATAATACTGTATAAATGAGCAGTATCACACTTGTGATATGGTTGTACATTTCGGACGTAGGTAATCACAGTGTGCTGATATACAGTCATATTGCACGGTTACGAGTGTACTATTGAGTTTATACAACAGTTCGACGGCACGAGTGTGTAAATAAATAAGAAGAATGATGAAGTGTCTTTAAAAACCCTCTTTTGTGAGGAACTACTTCCTTCCAGCAAGCATTCAAATCTCAAGTTTAACAGTTGAGCCCAAGCCTTCGTTACTAATTATAAAACGTCACTTTAGAACTAGAAACGAAGGAACGTTGAGTCGCTTCATTGAAGCTCACTGTAAAATATTATGAGAGAGAGAGATCGCCTGAGCGAGTGTTTTACCTGCATCTAGCTGATATTCTTCAGGTCAAACTTAGATTCATAATCGAAATCGAAATCTTTGTCTTTGTCCTTTTAACATTTAAGAGGATTTCCCATGACAGCGCTAGTCAATGCATTTAATCAGTTGCGTCTCGTAAGATGTTGTTTAAAGTAAAAACAACATCCTTGTTTCCTTGTTTAAGTCCATTTCAATATAAAAGTCTTTGCAATTGACTCACTCACTCATAAAGACAGTCTTTGCCGCCATCTCATGGCGTATTAATGTAACTTTCACTGAAGTCAAAATCATTAACAGACTCTTTATATGTCATGTTATTTATATAAAATATTATTTATTGAACAATAATATTTAAATTAACAACAATAGCCATTATAACAGTATAAGAAGTAAAATAGGAAATAAACACAAGCAAACAGTTCAGTCAAAAGCAGTTCTCTAGTTAGTACAGGATTTAATTTCAATGTAAATATAAAGTTATGAAACTTAATATAGCCCTTAAGCCAAATCTGTTAGCTCTGGAACAAGTAATAGATTAATAAGACCAAAGATTGACCATTTGATATACCCAAAATGAATTATACCTCATTTTTAAACTATCTATCTGTACATAAGAGCAGCAAATTCCCGAAGGACTGTCCGAGATGAAGCTGTTCTCTGCGGGTACTCGAGCACTGTATTAATGTCATCTCTGAAAGCGTCTAAACAAATTTTCAAATAGGTACTATGTTTACATATGTTTGCATATCTGAGGTCTACTATATCCTCGCCTAAAAAACCTCTTAAAACTACATTCCATTACAAAATAACAGTAGTATCTATAAAAATATGGTGGGTTTGCTCGTCCGCCATGACACTCGCTGTGAGAATGCTGAGAGCGGAGTGATTCAAACGGTGAAACGGTTCCTCTGGCGATATTGGTTGAATATTGCATGGCTGGAAAGACCTCTCATATATATAGGCACTTCTTTTTATTATGGTGGGAAAAAATGTGTGATTTGTGTGATGAATGTGCAATTTGGAGCCTCTTCTCCATAAGAACCCAGTGCTGCTGGAGTCACAGGTGTGTGTCTTTGTTTCATAAGTGGCCGCATGTTGTTTTGGCAGGTGATTTGCAGTTTGCTGGATGTCATGTCATTTCTGTGCTGAAAGCTTTGCACCCCGGCTGAGATGATGCAGCTCTACAGTATTCAGCTTCTGAACTGCTACTTTGAATCAGATTTATATTATGTTAGTGCTTTAGGACTACCGTGCTTGTGTCTTTTCAAATCATTTTTCATGCATGTACCCTGCTAAGAAAAATATATTCTAAGAATTTTTTTCTAATGTTCTCATTAAGTTACTTCTGAATGTTCTCTGAACATTCCAAACATCAGTTTTTTAAAATGTTACAATGTTATGCGAACATTAAGGAAACATTCTGTT
>JAOTNS010001766.1:285000-312500 GCA_028476615.1 Culter alburnus
ATCTTGAGTAATATTAACCCATAATTCCCATGCTGACGATCAGTTCTCCCTCAAGCTCCTCCTCTTCCTCTGCATTACAGACAGAAATCTACAGCTATCTGTCGTTTTTCCTCACTGCTCTTTCACACTGTGAACCTGTGAAACATCTAATCCAATTTTCAAGGTCCTTTTTCATCAAGAACTAATGACAATTTTCTTTCTCCAGTGATCACAACTGCATCTAATAGGGTTTTATCGATTTGGCACAGCTCAAGAGACAACTTTATTATGAATTCCAGTAAATCAATGCAGAAGAAAATGGATAGAATTAGATCCCACCGTTAACTGATATAAAATTCATAGAAAATTAGGTAAGCTCTTTGTCTGTGTGTGTGTGTCTTTGTGTGTGTGTGTGTGTGTGTGTGTATTTGGGCTGAATGTTTTTGTCTCCTTGTTTCCAATCACACTCATAAATCCACATATATATAAATATGGATCTTCAGATGGTCAATATTTTTCTTGTTAAATTAAAAAAAGAAAGTAAATAAAATATGAAAAACAGGTTTTTTTATTCATTTAAAAAAAAAAAAAGTGACAAAGTCAAAATATTTTTTCCAAATATTTGTGTTTGCCTTAAGCCAGGAAAATGTTGCTGACTTACGAGCAAAACTTTTCCTGCAGGTGCATCTTAAAAAGCAAACAGCCGTGTCTATGGCAACATGGTGAGTTATGAAAGCAACCGCTCACCTTCGTGAATGATAAAATAACAACACAGCTGGCTCGGATGGTAAGCAGACCCTCACTCACTCAAAGGTCATCCAAACATACCCACCTGCCAAGACTAGACTTCAATTACTGTATCCTCTCAGCTTGTTTTCAGTTGTTGGAGAGGTGTGTGTGTGTGTGTGTACACGTGCATGCCTGTATACGCTCCTATTTGTCGTTTTCTAAACCCTGCTGTTGGGCTTGTAATTGCTGTGTGGTTTGAGAAATGGCTGTTTAGAAAGCTCTGGTGAGAAGGTCCAGGTGCTTCTACAGACTCTCCAAAGCACTGGAGCTGAAAGCAAATGGCCTCTTCACACCTGCGGTCCATCTCGCTTCAAGAGATACGCTACCTTACTCGTATATAATATCAGGATCAAAAGAGCCGTTGATCAAAAATAGCTCCATGAGGAGAAGCGTCCAGCTGGTTTTGATGGCGAGGTGTTTTTGGTCACTGAGCATCATTCTGGGCAATCGCTGGAGAGATGGCTTGTTTTAGAGTGTGTTTTTGGAGCTTTTCCATCTGTTGCATGAATGAAGATTATTATTTTCTATTGATAACAGTGTGTCTACATTTGATAAACAATCTTAAATAAAGTATGTTCTTCACCACCAAAAAATAATATCCTTCTGAATGCTACAAATGCAGTGGCATCTAACAGTGGTGTAAGTTGGGTAATCGTGTGTGTGTGTGTGTGTGACATTTTTGTTTGTACATGACAGGTTTGTTTAACCGAGCCACTAAATCAAGTTTCTAAAGGTGCTGCTTTCAGAGGTTGTTTTGAAGGCTGAATTCTCCAGGGAGCCGAGCTGTGTGCGAGTCCCTGGGTTAGAAATCCTACAGAAGTTAAGCATCTATTATAATACTTTATGAATCTGTATAAGAATGCATGAAAGCTTGGAAAAGACCTTGACATTGGAGGATGTTTAATTTGAAATTTGAAAGGCAAGCCATATAAGACACTGCAGAAAAACAGCCCTCTCTTTCTGTTGCTTTAAAGTGGACCTATTATGCTTTTCATAATATGCGTCTCTGGTGTCTCCAGAATGTGTGTGTGAAGTTTCAGCTCAAAATACCCCACAGATCATTTATTATAGCTTGTCAAATTTGCCTCTATTTAGGTGTGAGCAAAAACACTCCGTTTTTGTGTGTGTCCCTTTAAATGCAAATGAGCTGCTGCTCCCGCACCCTTTCCAGAAGAGGGCGGAGCTTTAACAGCTCAACAACAACAAAGCTGGAGAATCTCACGCAGCCAAAATGACGACGGTGTTCAGCCTTACATTGTTCAAACCGGAGTCGACACTGATGGAGAGACTCAGGAAGAAGTTACAACTTTTAGACATTTCTGAATGATTAGTGGATAAATTTATGTAGTTGCTGTGGAGTTGATTCAACTCATCCACTAGCATGTGCCGTCATGTTCATCTTTTGTGCAAAACCCGTATGGACGCCCACTATACATACTGAACCGGTTTGCAGAGCCATACACACCAGGCTAACGTTTATGATTGCTAAAAAAAATGCTGTGAATGGTCTAATATTTTTTCCAAAATATCGTTTGGACAGAAATGCTCCTTTTTAGCAATTGACTTTCAGGCTATCCAAGCTAACGAGACTCTAAATAGTGTTCTGTGCGTTTTTTTCACATGCTTGCAGAGAAAGATTTGGCAAAACAAAGTTACTAGGTTGTCCTTGTTCATGTTTTCTAGGTTGGTAGATGCACCGGGACCCGATTATAGCACTTAAACATGGAAAAAGCCAGATTTCTTAATGTCCCTTTTAATAGGAGGCTTCCTGAAATTCATTAACAACATTCAGCTGCCTGCATCCTATACAGCCATGTTCACAAATCAATGTAATCAGCCACACAAGGATTAAAAGCCCTCATAAAGCAGACGGTCAATGAGCTTCATATATCTAGCAAACATAATCCTTGCACTAATCAAGACGCTGTTAGCATCGAACCATTAAGGCACATCAAGCCATGCGAGTCATTAACGGTGTTATATTAATTGCATTTGAGCCATTCACACTGCATCAATAGTAAGGCAGGTACAGATGAATGAGCAACTGTTAAAATTGCTCATATTTAAGGTTTGGACAAGACAATGACACCGTGTCCTAACCAGACATGATGCAACATCGCATTATACAATAAAAGGCATTTTTAAACTTTTAGAGTTTTTGTCCTGACCAGCTATAATGGCAAAGCATGACTATTCTATTTTAGAAACGGTTTCCATTTCTATGACATCGCATCTGGAACAACATACAAAGTATGCCAATGATAATCTCAGGTACTGATTATGTGCTTTATTTAATGTTAAAATAACTTATTGTGAGTTTGAATATCATTATAACCATACTGAAACAAGAACATTCAAACTGTGAGCAAACAAGTGTATTCTATGACAAACATTGTTTTATTCACTGAGTATGTATTTATTATTAATGTTAAAATGGTGTAATATTTATGAATTTGCACTCACAGCCAAATGGATAAGCACATAATCAGTGTGCTTGCAGAGAGACTCCACCCACACGCTCTTCTGATTGGCTGCGATTTTGGATTGATTTGGTTGCGAGTGCAGTGCGCTTGCAGAGAGACTCCGCTCACGTTCTTCTGATTGGCTGTTATTTTGGATTGATTTGGTTGCGAGTGCAATGCGCTTGCAGAGAGACTCCACCCACACGTTCTTCTGATTGGCTGTTATTTTGGATTGATTTGATTTTGAGTGCTAAACGTTTGCAGAGAGACTCCGCCCACACGCTCTTCTGATTGGCTGTGATTTTGAATTGATGGTGAGTGCTAAATGTTTGCAGATAGACTCCGCCCACACACTCTTCTGATTGGCTGTTATTTGGGATCGATTTGATTGTGAGTGCTAAACGTTTGCAGAGAGACTCCGCCCACACACTCTTCTGATTGGCTGTTATTTGGGATCGATTGATTGTGAGTGCTAAACGTTTGCAGATAGACTCCGCCCACACTCTTCTGATTGGCTGTTATTTGGGATCGATTTGATTGTGAGTGCTAAACGTTTGCAGATAGACTCCGCCCACACACTCTTCTAATTGGCTGTTATTTGGGATCGATTTGATTGTGAGTGCTAAACGTTTGCAGATAGACTCCGCCCACACATTCTTCTGATTGGCTGTTATTTGGGATCGATTTGATTGTGAGTGCTAAACGTTTGCAGAGAGACTCCGCCCACACGCTCTTCTTATTGGCTGTGACTTCGAATTTGTTTGGTTGCGAGTGCAGTGCGTTTGCAGAAAGACTCCGCCCACACGCTCTTCTGATTTTTGTTGCATCTCTTAGCGGTGTCATTTTACATTTTAACTCATCAGACTTAGGCAATAAAACGAGTCTACAATCTCATAGTCTGAAGCAATGATTTTGTGACCAGACTATCATAGACTATCTCTTGAAGAGCTACAGATACTTTTTCTTGTTTTAAGCACAAAACAAGATTTATTCCCAATGAAATACTTAGATTTTGTTTAAAGCTTTAGTTGCTAACCGTCAAAATGCTGTCATAAAGATTGTAAGATTGTAAGAAGAGAGGCACAGAGGCAATGTAACACCTTCTGTTCTCGTCTCATTTAAACTGAAAGCTCTGACAGAGTGACATTGACCTGCTCACAGAGGAACAGCATCAAAACTGACTGAACCGCTGAGTTTCAGCCTTGAAAGAAAGGAGTAAAATGTAGAGGGCAAAACCGACATCCAAAGTTTGGCCAATAAGTATCACTTGTAATACATCATCTTTGTCATAGCCAAGGGCTCCAATCAGCATCTAGACAGTAAAACAGAGAGGAAGATAGCAGTGGGGACGGAGAAGGAGGGGTGGACCAGCCTCAGGGATTGAAACAAGAGAAAAACACTTGGAAAAAAAGTTTCATTTTGGCCAATTGGGTCAGACGCTCACGTTTAAACGCCTCCTCGGGGACATTTGTGCTGATGTTTTGGTTTGATGAAGTCATGTCTAAGTGAAATTGAGAATCTGTTATTGACAAATGTGTTTTTTTGTCCTCACTGTGATGGATTGCTTGACCTTCTTCTAGGTCTCGAGAGTTCTAGACCTTTGCAAACTAATTAAAATACTGTAGCAAGTCAATTGTGCCACAGAAACTTCAGTTAGCTGCTAATTTGCTAGATTGGTGGGCAAACGGTAGCTCGGGTAGGTCAAAAAAACACACGAGGAGAAGCGTTACAATTTAATACAACATCAGACATTTGCTTTCGGATGGGATTCGATTTCTCAGAGGACCGTTGAGTTGATTTGCTCTGGAAGTTTTACTGAGGTTTTGGGAGAGAAAAACACAGACATGGCAGATTCGGACCGGATTAATGCTGCCTTCACATGTAACTATAGTTAAAAACTGGACATGAACACCCTCTCAAGTCGTATTTACCACTGGGATGTTTATTCGTTTTTTTCCACAACTACATCTCCTTGTCTTGTCATTAAAGTAGTGCATGTTTACATATATTGTTTTTATACAACAGTTTAAAAAACCAATGAAGTGACTTTTAGACACAGTATTACCTGTTTTGCTCTATTTCGTCAACGAAAATAGTTCCATTACTGAATGAATCAATCCATTTGAACAGCTCGGTTGAATGAATGATTCAACGACTCATTCATTAAAAAAGCCAATAGGCTTGTTCGAGATGCAAAAATGCATAAGGAGTCGTTTGCTCTCTAAACGCTCTCGCGGTACTTTGATGTCATACGCCGATCGGTCTGCGCATCGCAGATACATCTCGAACAAGCCTAAAAGCTTAGTTCCTCAAATTATCAGCCATTTGAATGAATCGGTTGAATCAATGACTCAGTGATTCGCTCATTAACCTGTCCACGACAGTCCTAAACCTGCCAAGGTACCAACACATTAACACAAAATATTGTCTGATTATTGTTATCAATAAAAATCCCAGAAAATATATATATTTTTTGTCAATATCGCACACTTAATAAGATTTTCCCAATAAATAGGCCAGAATAAGCCTGGTGTCCTCCATGATTCCCATTCTTTCTGACTAAAAAGCACTTGAATGCAACGAGCTCGTAAATCACGACTTCATGTGAAGGCAGCATAAAATCACAAAGTACGCCTGAGAAACACGAATTTCGCTAACATCCTCTGGGAAAACTAGTCTCGTCCGAATAGGGCTTTAGAGTATTGGGTTTTTTCCTGCATATGAGTTAGTATTTAGATTTGTGGTTTAACAGAAGAGAGAACATAAAGTGTGTGTGAGAAAAAGAATCTTTTCCCCCTTCTTTTTCTGCACTGACACTGTATAGGAAATTCCCTTGTTGCTCGCTCATCCTCTTCAAACGCTCCAGGAGGTTTTATAGACAAACATAAAGCTGGAATGTGCAATATAGATCCCTGCTGTCGTTCTCCCCGCCAAAACCTCTTCCTTTTGTTGGTTTCATCTCTAGATCACTGCTCTCAGAAGCAGCTGGAGACTGCAGAACCATCTTTCGCTCAAGGAAGAGCAGCAGTTGTGGCCTTTGGCTGACCTTCATTTGATCACATTTGCAAGGAAACGTTTCTCATTAAAAAGATAGCAGCTGATGAAGATGAGGTAACGATAAAGAGAAGTACCGGGTGGTCCGATGATACACAAAGCTGTAGATTGTTTTTCTTTACATAATTGTGGCAGTACTGGAATCAATTATTCCACTTATACTACAGATACCACACCTCAAGACATTGTTCATTGTTTTATTTCAAGACATTTGTCAGGTTTTTGTCCTTAAAATGTTGTGTGTAGGACTAATTTCTTCTGCATCTCATCCCACACTGTAAAAAATTACCGTGATTTTAACAGTAAAAGACTGTAAAAATGCTGCGGTGAAAAACTGTTAATTGGTTTACAGAAAGTTTCCGTACTATATACGGTGAATAACTGTAATAGATCTAACGGTACATTTAATGTAATTTTACGGTAAAATACCGTTAAATTCACAGTTTTTGAAAGTGAAAAATAACAATTCATTGTAAATATTACAGTGAAAAACCGTAAATTGACATTCCCACAATTCCCTGCGTGACACTTCACATTTTATATATTTTCGTTGAAATAACTCTGTTTCTTCTTAGTTTTTCTCATTTTTTTCTAATCAGTTATGTACATTAGGGTTTTATGTTACATCTAATGTTGTTAAATTAATGTTTATTGCATTTTTAAAATTTCATGCATGTTACCATGATGATGTTTAGTGTGTGTGTGAATGACACTGTGTGCTCCTTCTATATATTAGTATTGTCCTCCTCAGCTTGTGGAAAAGCTGCTTGTGATGAACTTTGATTCATCATGTGACTCTTATCACCACTGTATTTGGTGACTGTCAGTGTATTATAAAGATACAAAACAGATATTAGTACTTCATTAGGTTGGTAAATTAACATTATATCAGTTAATGATATACGTTATTTTACCGTAAATTTTACTGGGATTTTTTTTTACAATGTACTGAAATCCAATGTTAAATATACATATTTAAAATGTAAAATTCACATGTAACTCCGTAAGTATGTTTACGGTTTGATGTCATTTTTACAGTATTGTTCTGGTAACCACAGCTGCCGGTATTTTTCCGTAGAAACAACGGGATTTTTTTTACAGTGCACGCCTCTGTTGCTAATTCCAAAATGTCATTTTAGAGCTAGTGACAGAGGCTTGAACCATTGATAGCAGAATAATGCAGTTATTAATGCAGTTATTAGAGAGAGGGAGAGATCTGTGCATCCCTCAACAGTGTTCGGCAGCAGCGTCTCTACTGATAGCGAAACTGTAAGCTTATCAGCTTCAAGAACAGCGCCGTTATTTTCCTCACTAGTGAGAAATGTCTTGTAGCTTTTAAATTGCTAATTTTACTATTTTTATTCGTCAGAGCAGCGCTGAGTGTGTCTGTACTGTTTGTGTGTGTTTCAAAAGTGCGGGAGAAAGAGAGTACATGCTTTCTGTACATCATAAAATGTAATTTTGTGGCAAAAAAACATGTTTTTATCCTATTGTTTACTATATTTATTTTCTTGGTCAGTGTCGTTGTGGGTTTTGGTTCTTTTGCTGTTGTAGGCTGTAAAAACTGAAATCATTTGGTGAAGTGATATGAACATGTAATGCGGTCAAAATCTGCTTGGAACTACTTTATCTGTGCATTTCCCAGAAAAGAAGTGCAAACCTTAGAATGTTCATCAGCCAATCAGATTCAACAGCCCCCGTAGTATAATAATTTAATAATCCAGCCTGAAACATTGGTGTACAGCAGTAGGAAGGCAACAATATCTGTCCAAATCCAAGATCCTGTCTTCTCCTGCCTTCATTTGGTCAGTTTTCCTTCACTGATTATTTAATAAAATACTGTGCATTTTTTATTATTGGGTAAAAGAATAAATATAACATATGATCTGAAGTAGTAGAATTCATAAATTAATAAATAAATGTTAATTATTACTCTAATAAGTTTAATGCATTATTACTATTTACTTGTTATTTTAAATAAATATTTTTTTAAAAATGAAATAAGTAATAATACAATAAAATACTTCAAAATAAATATATATTTTTTATTATTATTATTTTAATTTAACCGGCCTCTACGGAAGAGGATTAGGGCCAAGCAATAATAAAAAAATAAAACCATCTCGAGATTAAAGTTGTTAAATTTTGAGAAAAAAGTCTAAATAAAATGTTGAGAATAAACTCATTAAATTACGAGAAAAAAACTCATTAAATTTTGAGAAAAAAGTCGAGATAAAATGTTGAGAATAAACTCGTTAAATTATGACTTTATTCTCAGCATTTTATCTCAACTTTTTTCTCGAAATTTAACGTGTTTTTTTCTCATAATTTAACGAGTTTATTCTCAACATTTTATCTCGACTTTTTTCTCGAAATTTAACGATTTTTTTCTCGTAATTTAATGACTTTATTCTCAACATTTTATCTCGACTTTTTTCTCGAAATTTAACAAGTTTTTTTCTCATACTTTAACGAGTTTATTCTCAACATTTTATCTTGACTTGTTTCTCGAAATTTAACGAGTTTTTTTCTCGTAATTTAACGAGTTTATTCTCAACATTTTATTTAGACTTTTTTCTCGAAATTTAACAACTTTAATCTCGAGATGGTTTTATTTTTTTATTATTGCTTGGCCCTAATCCTCTTCCGTAGGCCTCCATTAAAGTCACAATATGCAAGATTTTTGGATTAAAGTATCCAAAAACCACTAGAACAGTGTTATATATTTTGTTGACTTGACCATACCCGCGTTACTCTCGATTTCTCGTTTTCTTGTTTATATTAATATGATTTTCTAAAATCGATCTAGTTTACTGAAGTGTGCAACAAGTGTCTCACAGCAGCCACCGAGCGAACGCTCAGAGTAATGTTATAATATCATTTCCAACACTCAAAATATATCTAATATGATAAACAGCGCTGCTTTACCCCACATATGCATGAGTGGAAGAAGCTGAAGCGGCCACTGTGGCATAATAATCGCACTCGTCTCTCGCACTCGGCACTGTGGCATCTTATCGCACTCGTCTCTCATTAGCAATCGCTCCAGCGGCCTCGTTCAGCTCCAACATCACTCGCCCTGCTCTGCTTCATACTACAGTAACGTTAATAATCTCATCCATGAACATGATTTCTGCCCGAGTCCTGTCGGATTCTTTTCCAGCGGCTGTGAGGTGAAGACAACACCTCCCGTGATTCCACACTCGATCTCAGCGTCATCAAGCTACACCTTTGTTTTGAATAGGCGACATCTAATGGCGAAAAATTACATATTGTGCCTTTAAATAAACACTAGACACAAGACACTTTGGTTATTGCTTTAATTAGATTAGAAGCGATGTTGTGACGCACTCATTGACTGGACAGTGAGGAGAAGGTTTCTTCTAATCCTTGATCAGAAGAATGAAGAACATATCTCACAGATGTCAGATTCAGCCTCGAGCCAATGAAATTCCAGCTCATGGAGCCCAAACAGAACTCTGGGAATTCTGTCTGGGCTCTGAGCTAAATCAGCTTGGCAGCAACTGAGCACAAATATTTTCAGAGAACATTTTCAACATGGAGCTTCTGCTGGCTCGGCCACAATACACAACCACCAGCCGCACACACACACACCCGCACACACACATTTCACGATGCGTTTTTGGAATGTTCAGGAATTTTCCTCTGTCAAACCTGATTGAACTGATGGCTTCTGGATCTGTTTTAGGTGTGTTTTATTCTCTGAAGGAACAATGGAATAGCTTGCCGCTTACCTCATCCTCGCTTAAAACAATAGAGCGCCGAGCTTTTGTTTAATGCTTCTTTTTCCTTTCATCTCGTCTCATTTGAAGCCAGTCTTCTGGAATAATATCATCACCATACTGTCTCCAGGCACAAGCCAGAGGGGGAACTGATATTCATAATGAAACATGCACTTTCATTAAACAACAAAGACACGGGGCATCATAACACCAGTGCATAGGTTCTTTTTAGTTATTAATAAAGCAATAATTCATTAAAGCGTGCTGTTTTCTTTGTTCCATCTCATTCTGTATTAGACCGGCCTCATGAAACATCCACTCAAGGTTGTTAAAACATTGATGATGTTATGCACATTAGAGATTCATTTAAGTGGATCTTCAGGGTCTCCACAACACAAGATTATCTGCTCACATACATACTGTATCCACACCATCATAAACTCTCTGCCCTGTGCAAACCTCGTCTATGATATGATCAAGCACCTCAGTCCTCCCACTCACGGCATTCTCAAGGGGACAGGGAGTAAACGGCGTGGTGTTTTCTTAATTGTTTGCAGCTAGTACTCGCGTGTTCTCACTTCTCACTCAATTATGCTGAAAAAGGAGCTGCACTGATAGGTTGCCAGGTGTTTGTCCCAGTCGCCACACAGAGAAAAATGTGGAGGAGTTTGAGAAACAATATCACAATGACGCCATCTGCTGGTAAACTCACAGTACTGTGATTTTAGCAGTCATTCTGTCACTGGTGGGCAGGGTTATTTTCATTAAAACTATTAATTAAAAGATTTATGTTTAAAGCTGAAGCTACTTAGTAAGTAAAGCTAAAATAATAATAAAAATAAATAAATAAAAAAACATATAAATATTTGTTTAAAAAAAACAAGGGAACATTTATAATTTAATTTAAAAAATAATTTGAAAGCACTAAAATTATTAATTTGAACTAAATAAAAAATAAATAAATAAAAAACTGAAGAAAAAAAACAAAAACGAAGAAACGAATAAAATGACAAAAGCACATAAGTAAATGACTAAAAAAATTAACTAAAATTAACATGGAAACTAAAAATGTAAAAATAAAAGCTAATTCAAAATATTAATAAAATTATAATAAAATTGCTGGTCCAGAAATGGGTTTTAAGGATTGTAAGAAAAAAGGGAAAATAAAGAAATAAAGAAAAAAAACTGCAGAATGGATGTTATAACAATTCATCAAATTTTATATTATGGGAGGACCCAAATATATATTTTTAAAAAATATTTATTTTTTTTATATATTTATTTAATTTGTAACTTTAAAGGCTGTGCATCTACTATATTTTGGCACAATTTTAATAATTTTGGCACAAAAATTAAATTTTTTCATTGGTAAAATGTAATTAAAAATTTAAAAAATAAAAAAAAGATTTTTAATTTATTTTATTATTTGATTTATTTAACCCTAACCCTACAATACTTATTTTATTTTATTCTATATTATATTATTTTATTTTTATTTATTTATTTTTTACACACCCAAACACATTACGTTTTTTTACGTTACCCAAACACATCGAGATCCTGAAGCAAAACCAGTTGAGAACTTCTGCTCTAAAACATCCACCCATTTAAATAAATAAATAAACCTGTATGACTCAGAGAAACAGAAAGTGTTTAATGGTATTAACAGCATTTAGAGTGACTCATGCCGAGCTGTAATGCCTCTGAAGGCCTGGAGGCTGAAGCTCGGAGCTGCTGGAGTTCATCCCATCAAATGTTGATGGATTATTTTAGTTCTTTTTTTTTCTTTCAAGCTGTGGATTTCCGTGGGGAAAACACATCAAGTCACTTTAAATATTCAGAGGATAATTCATTATACCAGTTCCACATCCTTTCCGAAGCAAAGGAGAGAAGAATTAGATTCAAACACTGGGCTCGGTGGACGAACCCCCAAACTTTCAGAGCCCCTCGGGGTTTGAGACTGACTGTCAGTGACTCCTCCAGCAGACAGGACGTCTGCATCCGTATCCCACAGGCCTTTAGGGCCCTTAAGGGCCACACGTAGCTCATCTTTACAACACAAACACACCATCACGACTCCACTGCTGTCATTATCTCTCAGATCAGATGGGTTTAGTTTTCTGATTGATTTGATCGTATGCCACTAGAGTGTGTTTTGATGTGAGAATTGTGCATTGTTTTGTTTTCACAATCTTAAAACAAGTGGAAAAAGCAAAACCTGAGACTGAAGTATGGATGATGTGCTTTCTTATTTTAACAGTAGAGGGCAGTTGTGTATCAGGTTTCACTCATTTTTTCACATCTAATTGATATGTTTAAAATGTATTTAGATTTTAACCCGTTTGCAATTTCGTCTCTCGTGTAAACCTGATTTTTCCTCAAAGCCTGTTTCTGAAATCCTTTTCCCAACCTTGTCCCCTTCTATTACATTTTATCCTTCTATTCTACTATTCCCAACGCAGCAATCCATTACCTCTTCACAGAGAGAGAGCGGGACGGTTGAGGGATTTGTCTGTAATGCAGCTGGTTAGTGAAGATGGAGACGGCAGAAAGAGAGTGTCAGTGGGATTGAATCACTTCTCTTAGAGCTGGAAATTAGGGAGGATCTTTGGGGAAAAAATATATCTGTCTTCAGTGAACAATTAATTTAAATTTTCTTTATTAAAACTATTGTTGTAGTAATTGTATGATATTTAAAACATTATCTGTGAGAAGATTTAGAAGCGTTTACTCTGTTTTCCACATTTTGGAAGTTGATGTCCAGCAGTGTGACTTTTTAAACTCCAACTAAAACATTTTCAAGAAGCATTTTGCAAGTTTTATGTGTCACTATTATGCATGCAGCTTCATAACCTCATATTAATTGAGAAGCAACATGCAATATTTGGACTTTTAAAACGTCTTTTTGTCTCTCACACTGCAGGACCATTTAAAATGAGCTAGCAAAGACAAAATATAACATGTTAAAGCTCTCTTTTATATATATATATATATTTATACAACAGTTCTGTCTGGTTCTCGAATCTGATTGGCTGATAGCCATGCGATATTTCAGTGATAACAGCACTCCTACTGCCTTTTCACCGTTTGTATCACTCCGCTTGAAGTGACCGTCATGGCGGCCGATCAAATCAACCGTAATTTTTACAAATACTACTTCTTGTACCACGAACTGTAGTTTTAATAGTTTTTTAGGCGAGAATGTAGTTGTTTAGACCTGAAATATGTGACTTATATTTAATAACAGCGCCTATTTTACAATTTGTTTTGACGTTTTCGGAGATGCAAGCTCGAGTGCGTCAGCGGCCGTTCAGTGCTTCTGTAACCGCCGAGAACAGCTTCATCTCGGCCAGTGCCTCGGGGATTTGCCGCTGGCTCTTATAGTGGTTAAACATGAGACATAATTTAATTTGAGTACATAGAACGGGCAATCTTTGGTCTTATTAATCTATTATTTGTTCCAGAGCAAGTCGAAATGTGCTATATTAAATTTGATAATAATAAACGTTACGTTACATCCTTATATAGCATATTGGCTACAACTAGACGGGAAATATCAGACTCTTCTCCGCTCTTCAAATACGTAAAACATTAAACTTTATAAACATATGTTTTTTTGAGTAAAGAAAACGCTTTACACTTTTTTTTTTTCAAACATCAGATCAAACATTTTTTTCAAACATCCTACGGCACTCGGCCTGCGGCCTCGTGCCTACGGACGAATCACAGCGCGTGCTGATATACAGCCATATCGCACGGCTACGAGTGTGATATTGCGTTTATACAACAGTTCGACGGCACGAGTGTGTAAATAAATAAGAACAACAACGGAGTGTCTTTAAAACCCTCTTTTGTGCAGCACTACTTCCTTCCGCCACGGATTCAAATCTCAATTTGACAGTTGGACCAAGCCTCCGTTACTAATTCTAAAACGTCACTTCAGAACTAGTAACGAAGGAACGTTTCAAAACTCAAGTTGTCAGTTGAACCAAGCCTCCGTTACTAACTCTAAAACGTCACTTTAGAACTAGTAACGAAGGAACGTTGAGTCGCTTCATTGAAACACACTGAATTTTGTACAGTATTAGAGAGAGAGAGAGAGAGAGAGAGAGAGTAGGCTATTACCTGTGTCTGGTATATTGCATTACATTCATTCTTCAAGTCGATGTCCATAATATTATATCCTTTATACAAGTCCGTTTGAATGTCCGCTGAGGAAAGCGATCTTTGTATTTGTCCTTTTTTACAGTTTGGGAATTTTCCATAACATCCATTACACCACAGCGCTAAAACAACTTCCTTTTGCAAAAGTTCCTTTCAATTTAAAAGTCTCTTGTGCTTCACTGACTCATTCTCCTGTAAAATGTTGCCGCCATCTAATGGCGTATTAATGTAATGTTCACTCAATCCATATACTTAATGGACATATTTAAAAATCATATTTATTAACAATAATATTTAGAACAAAATAAGCACAATTGTACAGTTCAGTCAAACATAAAGCACTAGTTATTAAAAAAAAAAAATAGGTCACCATTTACGCTTGTATGTGGGTTTTACAAATATTTAACGAATTAAAAGGATTTTAAAGAGCTTGTGACAAAACCTCCTAACTCCATTGGATCCTCAAACTGTCAATCAAGCCTCATTAATTCGCCTCACCTCCTGAATAAAGTGCGCACGCAGTTTGGACATCTCCTCTGTGCAGTGCAAAGGTAAATAAAGATCTGATGTTTGAAAAAAAAAAATTGTAAAGCGTTTTCTTTACTCAAAAACCATATGTTTATAAAGTTTAATGTTTTACGTATTTGAAGCGGAGAAGAGTCTGATATGTCCCGTCTAGTTGTAGCCAATGTGCTATATAAGGATGTAACGTAACGTTTATTATTATCAAATTTAATATAGCACAATTCGACTTGCTCTGTAACAAATAATAGATTAATAAGACCAAAGATTGCCCGTTCTATGTACTCAAATTGAATTATGTCTCATGTTTAACCACTATAAAAGCCAGCGGCAAATCCCCGAGGCACTGGCCGAGATGAAGCTGTTCTCGGCGGTTACAGAAGCACTGAACGGCCGCTGACGCCCTCGAGCTCGCATCTCCGAAAACGTCAAAACAAATTGTAAAATAGGCTCTGTTATTAAATATGAGTCACATATTTCAGGTCTAAACAACTACATTCTCGCCTAAAAATCTATTAAAACTACAGTTCGTGGTACAAGAAGTAGTATTTGTAAAAATTACGGTTGATTTGATCGGCCGCCATGACGGTCACTTCAAGCGGAATATATTTATAATTGTATAAATATATATTTATACAACAGTTCTGTCTGGTTCTCGAATCTGATTGGCTGATAGCCATGCGATATTTCAGTGATAACAGCACTCCTACTGCCTTTTCACCGTTTGTATCACTCCGCTTGAAGTGACCGTCATGGCGGCCGATCAAATCAACCGTAATTTTTACAAATACTACTTGTTGTACCACGAACTGTAGTTTTAATAGTTTTTTAGGCAAGAATGTAGTTGTTTAGACCTGAAATATGTGAGTCATATTTAATAATAGCGCCTATTTTACAATTTGTTTTGACGGTTTCGGAGATGCGAACTCCAGAGCGTCAGCGGCCGTTCAGTGCTTGTGCACGCACCGAGAACAGCTTAATCTCGGCCAGTGCTTCAGGGACTTACCGCTGGCTCTTATAGTGGTTAAACACGAGACATAATTCAATTTGAGTACATTAAACGGGCAATCTTTGGTCTTATTAATCTATTATTTGTTCCAGAGCAAGTCGAATTGTGCTGTTTAATGTGATAATAATTACCTTATCATTTATATAGCATATAGCGTATTGGCTACAACTAGACGGGACATATCAGACGAAGACTCTTCTCCGCTTCCTCTTTCTTGCTCCCTTTAAATACATACCCTTTATAGACATAGTGTTGTTTTGAGTAAAGAAAACGCTTTACAATTTTTTTTTTTTCAAACAGCAGATCTTTATTTACCTTTGCATTGCATAGACCAGATGTCCAATCTGTGTGCGCACTTCATTCGCGAGGTGAGGCGGATTTATGAGGCTTGACTGACAGTTTGAGGATCCAATGGAGTTACGAGGTTTTAGCACAAGCTCTTTAAAATCCTTTTCATTCGTTGAATATTTGTATGGTAAAAACCCACATACAAGCGTAAAGGGTGACCTATATCTTTTTTTTTTTTTTTTTTTTTTTTTTTTATATTAAAACAAAAATTAGAGATAGGCTACAAGGTGTAGCATTTATTTATTTATTTATTTTTGGCATTTTGGTAATTATCCACGGCACACTTGACAACCGTCACGGGCACAGTAGTGCTTTTGACTGAACAATTGTGTTTATTTGTTGTTCAATAAATATTATTTTATATAAATATGTCCATTAGTGCGTGATATGGATTGAATGAAATTTACATTAATACGCCATTAGATGGCGGCAACTACAGGTGAATGAGTCAGTGAGGCACAAGAGACTTTTAAATTGAAAGGAACTTTTGCAAAGGAAGTTGTTTTAGCGCTGTGGTCAAATGGACAAATGACAAATACAAGATCGCTTTCCTCAGTGGACATTCAAACGGATTTTTATAATGGATATAATAGTATGGACGTCGACTTGAAGAATGAATGTTATGCAATATACCAGACAGGTAATAGCCTACTCTCAGGCGATCTCTCTCTCTCTCTCTCTCTCTCTAATACTGTACAAAATTCAATGAGTTTCAATGAAGCGACTCAACGTTCCTTCGTTACTAGTTCTAAAGTGACGTTTTAGAATTAGTAACGGAGGCTTGGTCCAACTGTCAACTTGAGATTTGAATCTGTGGCGGAAGGAAGTAGTGCTGCACAAAAGAGGGTTTTAAAGACACTCCGTTGTTCTTCTTATTTATTTACATACTCGTGCCGTCGAACTGTTGTATAAACGCAATATCACACTCATAGCCGTGCGATATGGCTGTATATCAGCACGCTGTGATTACCTACGGACGAATCACAGCCGTGCTGATATACAGCCATATCGCACGGCTACTCGTGTGATATTGCTCATTTATATATATATATATATATATATATATATATATATATATATATATATATATATATATATATATATAAAAAAAAAAAAACATAAAATACATATAGTTCAATTGGGTTCTATGTTTTATAAGTTGTTGTCTCAATATTAAAGTTTTTATATAAGGAGAATGTCTTAAATGATTGTATAATACTTGTATGTTTAACAGGTTTCATTTTTTTTGCTGATAAAGTATGTTTATGAGCTGTTTAATTCGTAAAATGTAATCAAAACTATGAATTAAAACTAAATTAATTAAAACTAAATCCATAAAATGATCACATGATGGAACCCCTAAACGGTTCTATGACATTCCTGATGGAACCCTTTAAGCTTCTATATAAAACCTTTTCTTCTAAGAGTGTGTTATGGATTTAGTTTTAATTAATGAATTTTAATTTGTTTTTTATTTTGATTAAATCTTAAAGTTAAAAAGTTTGTAAACATACTTTATCACTGAAAAAAAAATTAAATAACCCATTAAACATGAAAGTATTATGCAATCATTTAAAGGGTTAGTTCACCCAAAAATGAAAATTCTGTCATTAATTACTCTCCCTCATTTCGTTCCACACCCGTAAGACCTTCATTCATCTTTAGAACACAAATTAAGATATTTTTTGATGAAATCCGAGAGGTATATGACTCCATAGTCAGCAATATAATCAACACTTTCAAGGTCCAGAAAGGTACTAAAGACATCGTTAAAACAGTCATGTGACTGCAGTGGTTCAACCTTAATGTGATGAAGAGACGAGAATACTTTTTGTGCTCAAAAACAAAACAAAAATAACTTTATTCAACAATCTCTTCTCTTCTGTGTCATTTTCATACGTTGTTTACGTCCAGCACTTCCAGGTTCAACGTCAGAACGCCGGCTCATTATTGGCTGGCTCCTGCATCACGTGATCAGCTTTGGCCAATACTGAGCCGGCATTCGGACATAAACACAGAAGCTTCACTGTGTTACTGCATCACCTGAGTAAGATAATGATAGAGATTGTTGAATAAAGTGGTTATTTTTGTTTTGTTTTTGCGCACAAAAAGTATTCTCGTCTCTTCATAACATTAAGGTTGAACCACTACAGTCACATGACTGTTTTAACGATGTCTTTAGTACCTTTCTGGACCTTGAAAGTGTTGATTATATTGGACGAGTCATATACCTCTCGGATTTCATCAAAAATATCTTAATTTGTGTTCTGAAGATGAACGAAGGGTTTACAGGTGTGGAACAACATGAGGATGATTAATTAATGACATTATTTCATTTTTGGGTGAACTAACAGAACCCTAGAGTTCTATATTGAACCCTTTTTCTGAGAGAAATATATACCATATTTTTCCCCCTCCAAATAATAGCTGGTCTGGGTTCAGTCTTGACGCTCTGAATATCTTGTTCTCGTTATCAGCCTCTTAGGGACTGTCTTGCTCATCTTCACCGTCACCTCGGCCCAGATAAAGCAGCGGCTGATCGATTGTTCTCCTGTGGGGTCAGAAGAGGCTATCTGCCTTCCTTAGCCAATCACTGTCTGGAGAAGAGAGGAATACACTCTCAACTTTGATCATCCCCACCACTAACCCTTCTGCAGAGAGATTAGATACCCCTTCCATTTGCATAATTTAGTCAAACTGTTTGCAGAGTGATCTGGTGACATTTGAGAGAGTCCTATTAAGTCTTGATGTTGTTTTTGGGCTCTACTAGATTGAATGTTGATTATTTTCCTCATATTCTCCATTGTTCAGCTCCTCTCTTCCCAGTCTGTCAGTAACGCTCTGTTTAGTTCCTGTCTCTATGAAGCCCCTCCTTCTGAAAAGCACAATGTGCTCTGATTGGTTGGCTGGAGCAGTGTGTTGTGATTGGTGTTTGGGAAATGCCCCGGCCCTTGCCATAACCGCCAGTTTCAACACACGACTAACTAACTCAACCAGGCCCCGCCTCTTTATTCTGCGTATTAATTATTTAAATGAGAAATATTGTGAAGAAAACTCAAGATGGAGGGCGTTTCAGGGAGTTCAGAAACACTGACACTGATATAGAGAATACTAATAATCTTTTTTATGCTCAAACAGCAACTTTACACAGTAAAGAAAGAGCGTAATAGTTCCTCTTTAACATGCAGGCCCTCTATCTGGCCCTGCTCCGGACCGTTCGCGTGCCTCTCTGATGAATGGGCTTTCAAAGCCGCAGGTTTAAATTACCCCTCAAGATGAGTTGGACACCGCAGCACTGATAAAGAAGATCGTCTGGCCCATTACGTCAGGCCTAAAACACAAAGCCTTAATCCCTAATCTCAAGAGTCTTTAATCAGAGTCAGTTTGATGATGGCATATTGATACTGGAGCTCATTTGTGGTTGTGAAGATCCTCTGTGACTGAGACAGCAAAGGTTATCTGAAAGCTGGAGTTTGGGGTTAAATGTATGAGTTTCCTGCTTGGTAATGTTTCTCCGAGGAATTGGTTTTGAATTTCCCTGCAGTTGAGCAAGAATTAGTGTCAAAGCATTTAATGTTGACTTTTTTTCTACACATAGGAAAGACATCTTGACTGTGGAGCTTTAAACGATCTCGACTGGGCCGTATATTCTGTGGAGATTCGTTAGTTGAAGACAGACATGTGGATTCACCACAGCGTCAGCTCACTGTTTGCCCTCTCATTTTGTCTGTGTGTGTGTGTGTGTGTGTGTGTTTTGTAAAGACTGTGTGTGTGAGTCGAGAGACATTCCATCACTGTAAGTCTAGACCGGAGTGTTTTGCATTCTCAGCTCTAATTCAAACCTGTGGTGTCTGGTGTTGGGATCAAATCTGACACTTCTGCGACACGCCAGATAACAAGAACGTGAATTCGCTTCAATTAACCCTTCGCAAAGACCCGTCCCCATTAGTTACTGTTGCTACGTCTGACAGGCCATGACGCTCTCATGCCACACATCATGTACAAAGTACATTGCGGCGCAAAGAGGACACTGAAAACATGTTGAAAACTGGTATGAAACAGTTTGAAAGCTGAGACTTTTTGTAATTTTTTTTAAAAGAGATTTAAACAGTAAATACCATTTTGTGGCTCTTTAATGTCTCGTGACAAATCGCTGTAGTGTGAACCGATCATCTCTTCCTCTTTACTAGTTACAGCACCAAATAAACATGAATGAACATCAGAAGGTATGTTGTTTCAACTGCGGAAAGATGTTAATACACTTCATTTTTAAAATTCAAGTCCACTGACATTAATTTATTAACTCTCCTGTCTGGTTTGTTTGTTGGACAAAATGGTGCATTCTGTGTTATGATTGGTCAGATCACCTGTCAATCAAACAGGGGTCGAAACCATATCATTTTGACTGGTTAGATCCTTAAATTATGGAAGCTTGTTTCTGCCATAAATAAAACAATTTAAAAGATAATTATGACTTTTTATCTCACAATTGCGAGTTTACATCTTGCAATTCTAACTTTTTTTTATTCTCAGAATTGCGAGATATAAAGTCGCAATTACCTTTTTTATTTTTTATTCAGTGGCGGGAACATATTAAATCAACAATAAGCAATCAAATAACAAGCCGATGAAGTAAAACAAACTTTTATTCCTCTGTGTTTTTTTAAAATGTAGCCCTGCCCTGCAAATAAAGCCTTTTTAAAAGATAAAAAAGATTGTTTTCTCTTTGAATGAAGTTTAATTTTGACTCCACTGTCAGATATTTGTTCTTGTTTTAAGCACAAACTCACTTCATTTTCATATTTTTTTAAAAAATAAAGACCAAAAATTACTTTATTAAAGATTTATGTAAGATTTTTAATAATAAGCAACTTTATTTTTGCAGATTATTAATAAAAAGCAACTTTTTTGCATCTTTTATATTATATAATTTTTTTTTTTTTTGATTGCACGACTGCTATCAATGACAGACAGACGGACTGCATCGTTAACGTCACAAAACGTTATTACATTCTCATTAAATTGCAAGAAAACATCCATGGCAAGGGAAAAGTCACCCACTGTTTCCATACATGATATCTAACATCCATGACTTAGAAATTATATTCGTATTGAAATGTTGGTGATGGCCATACAGGAATGAAGAACAAGCTTGTTCATCTAGAAATTCCCTTTTGAAGGTCATTAACTGGCCAGTGATGAAAAGTATCTTTGAATGTTTTGAAGAAGTCCCTATGGGTCTCGCCTGAAGAAATTCTGTGAAAACCATTTCAAGCTTCTTCCTGGGACTAGTAGAAGAACATCCGAGTTGTCTGTAGGGACCATTCACAGATGTCATTTTCACTTTTGTTTGTGAAAAGTTATACACAACTTTAATTTTTTTAGCTACTGCAACTGTTTTGGAGAGTTTAGGAATAGTCGGTTTGTTTTAAAGGGTTTAGTATTCTACACCTGAAAAGAAAACTAAACCAAACTTAACAAAAACACTCTGGAACAGTTTACATGTAAGCCTAACACTAGTTTCCTGTTGCAGAAGTGCTCAGACTGCTTGGTTTGTCTCAAACAAATATATATGTTTATGTGCTCTACTGTTCAAGTTTGGGATTTTTTAATGTTTTTGAGAGTCTCTTCTGCTCACCAATAACCACATACTGTCTTTTCTGTCACTTTAGTCCAGTTTAATGCATCCTTGCTTTATAATATAATTCATTTCTTTAAACAAAATACTGAACCCAAACTTTTAAATGGTACACTCTAAAAAAAATGCTGGGTTAAAAACAACCCAAGTTAGGTTGAAAATGGACAAAATCTGTGTTTGGGTTGTTTTAACCCAGCAAATGGGTTGTTTTAGCCCAACGATTGGGTTGTTTAAACCCAGCCATTGGGTTGTTTTTAACCCAGCCATTGGGTTGTTTTTAACCCAGCGATTGGGTTGTTTTAACCCAGCGAATGGATTGTTTTAACCCAGTGTTTGAGTTGTTTTAGCCCAACGATTGGGTTGTTTAAACCCAGCCATTGGGTATTTTTAACCCAGCGAATGATTGTTTTAACCCATCGGTTGGGTTGTTTTAACCCAGCCATTGGGTTGTTTTAACCAGAGAATGGATTGTTTTAACCAGTGTTTGAGTGTTTTAACCCAGTGTTTGGGTTGTTTTAACCCAGCGATGGGTTGTTTTAGCCCAACGATTGGGTTGTTTAAACCCAGCCATTGGGTATTTTTTAACCAGCGAATGATTGTTTAACCCATCGGTTGGGTTTTAACCCAGCCATTGGGTTTTAACCAGAGAATGGATTGTTTTAACCCAGTGATTGAGTTGATTTAACCCAGCGGTTGAGTTGTTTTAACCCAGAGAATGGGTTGTTTTAACCCAGCAAATGGATTGTTTTAACCCAGCGAATGGATTGTTTTAGCCCAACAATTGGGTTGTTTAAACCCAGCCATTGGGTATTTTTAACCCAGTGAATGGATTGTTTAACCCACGGTTGGGTTGTTTTAACCCAGCGATTTGGGTTAAATGTTTGCCGCAGTTTTATATAACCCAACTATTGTTTAAAAATTACTGTATTTCTTGCTTAAAATGAGCCAAAAATATGTTTAATGGAAGAACATTTATTAATAAGTTTAATAAATTATTATTAAACAATAAACATTAAATTCCTTATTAATAACTGCTCAGCACGTTGGGCAAACATTCAACCCAACTGCTGGTTTGTCCGTTTTCAATCCAACCTTTTAGAGTGTAGTATTTTCATTTATTTCATACACATGCATTATTATTTTTTCCTGAGGTGTTTTCAATGAGAAATAATGCATTTTACTGGAGGATATGTAAGAAACGGCTCGCTATCATTGCCGATCTCAGCTGCTTTTGTCCCACACTGGAGGGAAAGTATTTGCTTGCTCAACTAAGTGCTCTGAGAGCAATTGTACTCCAAAGGTAAAGGTTAAAAGAACTGAACATGTGCCAGGGCTGCTAACATATGCTGGCAATCTGAACACAGTCTATTAGAGTGACATTCTGAACCAGGTTAGAATCAAACAAACAGTTAATAGAACGAACTTGGCTGACACGAACATGCCAATATAAGTTTCATTTCAATTTGAGAAATGACATGCCTAAAGTTCGAAATGGTGCCAAACAATTGGAAAGTCTTTATGAATATATAAACTTCTGGAGCGCTGCACGTGCCCGCAGATCAGTCCAGTGTTTCTGCTAAAGAACTGCAGGAGTCTGGAAACCATTTCTGGCCTCTATCTTCAGATAACAATGTAAGTACTACCCTTCTGACACTTCCCAGAGAGCAGGTTTCCCTCAAACCACACAAAGCCTCCATTCACAGCTGGAATGAAAATACAGATTCTGAGCAGATGCCATCAGCGCCGGTTAGAGGACAAAAGAGCGCTGGTTTGGTAAAGAAAGTCCCTGAAGATGCTCTCAATGTTGATTGGTATGTTTCGAAGAGCAGTTACATGATAGTTTGTAATTTGTATTTTAATTCTTTCCCCACCATTGACTTGGTTTTCCGTTATTTATGACACAATGTTTCTCCTGCTATCGACAAGTTTTTCCGGCAATCCATGTTTTCTCTGTTATACGGCAGGGGGCGCTATTACGCATCTTCTGACAGAGTACAGAATCTTCGGATCAAAACACAGGTGAAGAAAAAGCAGAAACAAGCGATAGAAGCATTGCTGACGCACATGTTAAATAATGCGATCATCGAACATTAAAGGGTTAGTTCACCCAAAAATTTAATTTCTGTCATTAATTACTCACCCTCATGTCGTTCCACACCCATAAGACCTTCGTTTATCTTTGGAACACAAATTAAGATATTTTTGTTAAAATCCGATGGCTCAGTGAGGCCTCCATTGTCAAGATAATTATCATTTTCAATGCCCAGAAAGCTACTAAAGACTTATTTAAAACAGTCATGTGACTACAGTGGTTCAACCTTAATGTTATGAAGCGACGAGAATAGTTTTTGTGCACCAAAAAACAAAATAATGACTTTATTCAATGATATCTATTTCAAAACACTGCTTCATGAAGCTTTACGAATCTTGTGTTTCGAATCAGTGGTTCGGAGCATGAATCAAACTGCCGAAGTCACGTAAACTATTGAAATGTTTCGAAACACTCATGACGTAACGAAGCCTCGTTTACTGAAATCATGTGACATTTAAGTACTGAGTAATATTAATGAACTACATGTACTTTACTATAGGGTTAGAAGTAGGGTTTAGTTTGGTTTAGGGTTAGTTGCATGTAATTATGCATAATTTATAGTTATTATTATAGTAACTACATGTAACAATGACACTAAAATAAAGTGTTACCAAATTATGTACCTGAAATTCAAATCTATGTGATAAACAAGTTCAAGTGAAAAGTAATGTCAAAAGTAATCTAAAAAAGTAATCCGATTACATTACCTAAAATGTGTAATGTAATAAACTGTATCTAACTACAATTTCCATCATGTAATTTGTTTACACTTGTTAAGTAATCTGCCCAGCACTGTGTACTATTTCAGAATATGCTCAACAGCGCCCCCTACCATATACCAGTGGAAACACAAACACTCGTCTATGACAGAAAATTCTCGTCAATGGCGAGTAAAAAGTTAACAGATTATTTGTTGAAAGCTGAGTTTAGACTCCCAAGAGGGCGAAACTCACATCTCCTCATAGATATCACAGAAAGACATACACTGACACTCATAGCAACCGCTCAGGATTTGTCCCGCATTAGTGATGTCACACAGACAGTTGTGCGCTCGCCGAGGCCAATGTAAACAGCGAGTAACCGAAGGTGAACGTGTCAGCGCCGGACAACAAACCCCAGCTCAATTGGTGAACCCCTGATGGATTGCCCATAATGCACTGCATCTGGGAGCAATACAGCATAATTACAAATAAATGAGGATGTATCATTTCCTGGATTTGCACAGCGCTTGTCAGACTCAAGTTTTGTTAACACAGTCGCCCATTAATTGCAATAAATCGGTTATTGAATTTTCGCTAGAAGGCGGGACTCGATCACACCTCATTCGCTGTGAATGCAATTATATTTTATATAGTAAACAGGTTCAGCTCCCAGGGGTCCAATCAGGAATCACAGCAAATCAGAAAAGTGGTTAACGGCTGGCAGAATCAATCTGACTCTACCAATATTTGAAAATAATTTGGGGGTTTCAGATTACCGTCATTCCAGCCTGTTGAATAAAGGTCCTGTGCAGTACATTTGACAGAAATAGAGGATGTAAAAATGTTCCTGGGCTAAAAGAACGAAAGAAAAGGAGAAAAAGACACCTTTATGCTACTATGTGACACTCATTTAAAAGAGTGTTCTGTCGATTTTGGAATTAACCTTTATTAAACTCATTTATTGGCTTTAAAGTGGATGTTTTACTGGTAATCTCTGTCCACACACTGTAAACCTATTCTTGATTTATCTTATCACTCTCTTTGAGTCTGTTTCTCTCAGTCGTGCCCTTGATGTTATTCAAGGCTTTTGTTTTCTCTCAATTGAGCTGAGTAATGTTATCTAGCACATGTGCATTTGAAGTTCATGTCTTTGAAAAATGACGGACATGTTCCTGTCCAGTCCTATAGATGAGTTTCACAGTTTAACTCTTTCATACCCCTGAACTGTCTGCAGATCCCACCAATCGCATAAAACATTGGTAATGACATGGTCAAATCAAAAACTGCAATACTGAGTTTGCAAAAAGCTTTTGTGCATTTTAATATTTTGTAATATATCTTAAATATATTGTACACTCTAAAAAAATGGACAAACCCAGCGAATAGGTTGTTTTAACCCAGCATTTGGGTTAAATGTTTGCTCAACCTGCTGGGTAGTTTAATTGAACTCAATTATTGTTTAAAAATGACTATATGGCTGGATTAAAATGAATCCAAAATAGGTTGGAAATTAAAAATCAGACACATAATTACTAGACGAAACAATAATAATCAAAAGGTGAACATTTATTAATAAGCAATTGTTTAATTATATTTCATTAAACTTGTTAATAAATGTTCATTTCCAACATATTTTGGGTTCATTTGCAAAAAAATAGTCATTTTTAAACAATAGTTGAGTTAAATAAAACTACCCAGCAGATTAAGCAAACAATTAACCCAATCACTGGTTTAAAATAACCCAATTGCTAATAGCTGGGTTAAAAGCCCAACACTAAAACAATCGCTGGGTTAAAACAACCCATTCGTTGGGTTAAAACAACCCATTCGCTGGGTTAAAACAATCCAATCGCTGGGTTAAAACAACTCAATCTCTTGGGTTAAAAACACAGGCTGGGTTAATTGCTGGGTTAAAACAATCTAATAGCTGGGTTAATCGCTGGGTTAAAAACAATCCAATAGCTGGGTTAACGGGGTTAAAACAACCCAAATTACTAATAGCTGGGTTAAAACAACCCAAATTGCTGGGTTAAAACAAGCCAATCGCTGGGTTAGTTGGGTTAAAACAATCCAATCGCTGGGTTAAAACAACCCATTTGGGGTTAAAACAATCAATCGCTGGGTTTAAAACAATCGCTGGGTTAAAATCCAATTGCGCTGGGTTAAAACAACCAATCACTGGGTTAAAACAATCAAATCGCTGGGTTAAAACAATTTACTGGGTTAAAACAATCAAATCGCTGGGTTAAAAAAACCCAATCACTGGGGTTAAAACAATCCATTCGGGGTTAAACAACCCAATCGCTACTGGGTTAAAACAATCCAATCGCTGGGTTAAAACAAGCTATGGGTTAAAACAATCTGGGTTAGTAAAACAATCCAATCTGGGTTAAAACAACCCATTCGCTGGTTAAAACAACCAATCCAATCGCTGGGTTACAACAACCCATTTGCTGGGTTAAAACAGCCAATCGCTGGGTTAAAATAACCCAATTGTAATAGCTGGGTTAAACAACCAATTGCTGGGTTAAACAACCCAACTTGGGTTTTTTAACCCAGCATTTTTTATAGTGCTGGGTTAAACAGCCAATCGCTGGGTTAAATAACCCAATTGCTAATAGCTGGGTTAAAACAACCCATTCGTGGGTTAAAACAGTCCAATCGCTGGGTAAAACAGCCCAACTTGGGTTGTTTTTAACCCAGCATTTTTTATAGTGTAGTTATGTTTTATTAATCAGCAAAGAAGTAAAGAAAATTTATAAATCAGCATTATGATTTTATGGCTTAGATCTCTAATGTTTAATTTTGTAAATGTCAACGGTGAAAATCTGAAACCAAAGCCACTGGGGGAAAAAGGGTTGTCGTATGTTTGGTTTACATACCAGCATGATTTTGTTTTCTCAGTTTTCCACAATTTTGCTGAGAATATATTTTTTTTTTTTGCAAAACCCCAAACCTATAGATGAGCCATGGCTTTAGACACAGGACAGGTCCAGCAG
>JAOTNS010001766.1:317500-440000 GCA_028476615.1 Culter alburnus
TGGGAAGACATGAAGATGAGCAAATGATGGCAGAATTTTTATTTTTAGGTGAACTGCCCCTTTAAGGTCTTTTAAGAGAGATATGTTCTCCTTGGTTACATGATAACCTGATTTCATTACATTAAGTGAATCTGAATATGGACTCTGGCCCGGTCACTTCAGTTAGCCTGTGCTAACTGAGTTCAAGTTTATTGGCTCACTTCATTACTTCACATGATTTCTTTTACTACATATAATGGATCTATTAAAGCATTGCTGGTATCTGCTCACTGACTATGTGCACACATATTTGCATATGAGTCAAGGCAAGAAAAACCAAAGCCTATCAACTGTGGCTCAGTGAGGAAAAACAGAGAGAGTGTCTTGTCTGGCATATTTCAGATTCCAGGCCGACTCGAGTGTTTCCCGCACATCAAAGACGTCTGAGAGTTTGCGAAACTGATCCTGAGTAATAAACAGAAAGGCACAGTAGTCGTGACCTCTCGTCTCGTCCAGGCTTTTAATGTGCGAGTGAAGTTCCCTCTCTGACCCACAGATGCATTAGTTTGAGATCTGTGGCTGTTTGACATGATATGATGCTTCTATTTGAATTAAAATAATTCTGATTATTGTGTTGTACAGCAGGGTAACTAAAAGGCCTGCGTGAGCTTCATAATGAAAGTGAATAATGAATGTTTGAGCTTGACTTCGTATCAATTGGAAACAAAGGTTTTAAATGTTGGACTGTGCAAATGCATTATTGCTTTGGGGAATATTAATAAAGCATATCTGGACTGTATTGATAACACACTTTGCTTTTGGCCGGAAATATCGGAATTATGATTGCACTTCCTTTGCTTGTCTGTTCTTCTTTACCTGGTTCTTGGCATTCAGTCTGATCACAATGGCTCAAAACCATGATCTCCATCATCGGTCCGCATAATGTTTCTATCAATCATCTTTTCTTTCCTGTTAGAGATTGATGTTTTCAAATGGTCAGTGATCAGATCCAAACCTCTTTCTGGAAAATAGGAATTCTATGCTTTGTTTTATTTTATTTCCTCTTGCAGGATATGATCTGTTTCAAGTTTTGAAAGAATGTCAAATGAAAGACTTTCCTGCTCTTTTTCACTGCAATCAAAGATTAATATTCGTGATCACACACAAATGTTTAAAAAGAGTGCTTAGAAAATTGTTCTTAGAAATCTGGATAAAGTGGCATTTGTATTTTGAGAGGTATATATCTCAAATTTTGGGGGGTAATTTAATACATTATTCAAGCTATAATTTAGTAATGTGTGCTCAATACCATATATTGCTCAAATAGTTGTCCCGGCACAAATAAAGCAATAAAAGACTTCCCTTTTTGTCAGACAGTATAAGTAA
The DNA here is from genome assembly GCA_028476615.1 of Culter alburnus. NCBI lineage: Eukaryota > Metazoa > Chordata > Actinopteri > Cypriniformes > Xenocyprididae > Culter > Culter alburnus. The sequence goes on from JAOTNS010001766.1 coordinate 318,866, forward strand.
ACATTTGGGCTCCAGCTAGTTTTGAGAGCCTGTCAATTTGATTTTTTTAAACAAGTAACATAGTCACCCATCTGTGCAAACTAGGAAATGTTCTCTCTAACAAGCTCCTAGTTTGGTAAACTGTCAGAAAACTAAGATCAACAAATACAAGCCAGTTTGATTGCCTGACCCGAGGTCACAGGGTTATATACCATGTGTTGGGGCATTTGTGCTTTTTCTCCTCGCAAATTAGATTTTATTTATTTTTTCATGCTAAAAGTCTTTGCATACATAGAGTATGATATGACATCTTTTGTGAGTAACCACAGATGGACATTTAACCTGGAGGCAACACTCTCTAAATTAAATTACTTACAACTTGTCTTGTAAAAAATGTATATGTTGAACGGTGTTGTAGTGACAGCTTCCAGTGCCAATTCTGAATGTTTCAATAAGTTAAATTAAGTTAACACTAACTAATGCAAGCTTATAATGTATTTTTTTTACTTGTAGTCCAGTTCTCTTGGTTCCTTTGGTCCAGAGCAAAAAAAAAAAAAAAAAGATATAAAGCAACATCTAGCTACTGGGGTACCTCAGGGCTCAGTGCTGGGACCGCTTCTTTTCTCCATCTACATGCCATCACTAGCATCTGTCATTCAGAAACATGGTTTTTCCTTTCACAATGTTGATGACACACAACTCTACCTCTCATTCCATCCAGTTGATCTGATGGTAGATGCTTACGTGTCTGACATCTGCTGCTGGATGAAGGACCATCACCTTCAACTCAACCTTGCGAAGACAGAACTGCTCAGCCAACGCGACACTTCATCACAACTTCTCCATTCAGCTAGGTTCATCAACCATTCCTCCACACAGCAAAATCAACTCTGCTCAGAGTACATATGGTCCCTCTCTAAATAGTGTTAAAATAACACTGAAGCACAGTTAAAGTTAATGAGATAATTAAGCAATTAATTAAGTGATGATTGTGCATTAGTGATGAACGCCTGCTGTTAACAAGCAGAATCACTGAAGAAAAGAGAAACACAAGAACTGACTTCAGTCACAGCCTTATTAATTGCTTAATTATCTCATTAACTTTAACTCTGCTTCAGTGTTACTTTAACACTATTTAGAGAGGGACCATATGTACTCTGAGCAGAGTTGATTTAACTCTGGGGATTTTGCTGTGCAGGTCTGCTTGAGAAGTCCTTTTTAGGGTTGCATCTTGTGACATCATGTCCTGTTTTCAGTTAGTTTAGATGTCTTTGGTCTGTGTTGTGTTCTCCAGAGTTCGTTTGGAAGCGGACCAAAACCCTCCTTTTCGTCAAGCAGCTCTGTTTTTTAGCAGTATTAATATTTTGAATGTGTGATGGCTGATATATGGCTAAAGTCATAAAACAAATTCTTAGCCCTCTAGCAGAGATGTGTCGATCTGTCATGCAATGCATGTTTTGCATTGAGGTTAATGGTTTTAAGTCTCCAATGTGTTAGAATGGCCTCACAAAGAGGAGTCACAGTTATCCGACCCCATTGTGTTTGAGCAATAAAAAGCAACACTGACGCAATGACTTATTTAATAGATCGCCATCATGCTCTGAGGAGAATATGCCCCACGACTTGGTGCTCCGAATTCACTTTGGGCTCAATTTCATAATCATTCTTCTCCATCAAGTTTGCAAGGGTCTATAAATGTCTACAGTAATAAGAAAGACGGCTCAAGGGATGAACCAGCTCTCAACGCAGCGTTCACTGGAAAATTTATTTATTTTCCCGCTGATGTTAGTCAAAGCATTTGTTACGGAAATTTCACCTTTTGACCAGAAACAAAGCATGCATTCTTGGGTCTCACTCTTTTTTTATTTTCTTTCTGAGAATGCCTTGCAGTGAAATGCTGTGTAATGCAGAGCATAATGTATGGCCGACCCTTCATAAAATGTCTTTTTGATTAACCGCTTTTGTGTTGGATTGTATTTGAAAGATTCGCTTGGCTCTGTCCCATTTCTGTCTGTGGATTCTTGGATATAAGGGATGAAATCTCAGCGATGTGGAGCGGATGGGCTTGACATGTAATGTTTGATATCTGAAGAACTTAAGCCGCTTTTCCACCGGCGGGTCGAACAGTTCTAAGAATGGTTTCAGTTATATTTCTGATTACAAACCGTTCTCAGCCCATAATTCTCATCACAATTGGCTAATCGAGAACACTTTGGCCTGACGGTGGAAAAGCAGCTTTAGATACTAGAGTTTTACTGGATGTCATGTAAGAGAATTGTTTTTATTTGTGTTCTTATCAGTATATTTCCCCATTCTTGCTCCATTGAAGAGTTGAGGGTCAAAGAGATCGTCTGGTGGTCCCCTTTATGCCAAAAAAGATCTATATTAGGAGAAATGCCTTGAATGATTGCATAATACTTCCATGTTTATTGGGCTTTTTAAATTAATTAGAACCTTCAACATCCATGGAACCTTTTAATTCAGTGGTTCTCAATCCTGGTCCTGGCGCTAAAACTGTGTGATAAATGTCTGTTGTGATGTTTAATGTGAAAATAAATGTAATTTAGATGTTTTTTATCTTGTTTTTCTGTAATTATGAGGTTTGCACTAGTAACGGTCATGTCTCACGCACTTTACATCCGCGAACAACTCACACATGGGGCTAATCAACTTTTTAACTGCTTTTATTTTATTCTAACTTTTCAAGTGCTGCAGTGATACACAATGACACATAAATTTCCCACTCCATTTCTCATGAACTGATGTATCGATGTTCCCTTGTTCCCTGTGCCATTAACAGTGCACTTTAAACTGTCCTTTCGGACTGAAATCTCACTTATGGTGGCAAAAATACTCCACTTCGCAATATGGGGAAAATAATGAACTTTCAAACCTGTTCTAGCAGAGCCCAAAAACAACATCAAGACTTCGTGAAAGGCATATAAATACATAAATACAGTACATAAAATCTTCAGGTTAACACAACCCATCTATGTGGAGTTTATTTTATGTGCTGCTGGTGGGGTCAGTGGAAATTGCAATTGGCAACAACATGCAAATGAAACAAATTCCTTTAACCCAAACTTTAGCCTTCCCGTTCTATGAATGGGGTCGACATCTGGGTGGGGTAATAAAGAAACCAAAAACAAAACTATTGAATCATCTTAGTTTCCTGAAAGAATGCACAATAAGAGCTTACAGTGTCAAGGACACGTCAAAATACAGAGAGACTGTGTGAAAGTGATTTGTGTGACGTGTCCAATGACTTACTGTTGCTTGACATTCCAGGGCATGGAGTTAAAAACAATCGCACTTTTCATCTGGAATCAAATGAAATAATTCCTGTTCAATTAAATGTTAGAGAATGATACCGTGATATGGTCATACTTCAGCGCAAAACAATCTGAGATCATTTCACAGAGAGCATATGTCAGTAAGCGTAGAATTTGAAGTTGTGACATATTATTTTATTACAATCAGATATAAGTCCCATTTGAGCTTTGCTTTATCCACTTATTATGCGATCATTTAAATAGTTTCTCTTTATATATAAACTTTTTGACATAAAAGAGTCAAGAACCCTACAGTTCTACATTGAGTCAGATTTTGCTCCGAACTTTTCGCTCTTTGGAATCCAATGAAACAGGAATTGTTACCAATGTTTCATCCAGTCACTGTTTGTGTCTGTGGAAAATAGTAGCTTTCATGCTGAAGTCCAGATCCATGTAATGGAAGCTTAAGGATTTAGGAGATCATTCGTCTCGTTTGTTTCGAAGCTCTGACAGTCCAGGTGTTTGGGAATGAAATGATCCTTGCTTAATGATTTTTAGAGTAGGTGAGACTCTTAAAAGTTTGTTTTATAACGTTTAACTTGAGTGTGTTTATTGACTTCCCACTGTTTTTCATTTGTCTCCATTCATACTGTATTCTATAGTATAATGAATGTTTGGGCCTGTTTCAGTGAAACACAACCTCGTAGTTTTCAAAACCTTGCCAGATAATTACTGCAATTTACAACAATCAAATTTGACTGAATGACTTGACAAATTATATATGTATATAAAAAAGCATGCATTGTATACACAGTAAAAACACACACTGCTACTCTGGGACTAACGATTTGTAAATGTACACTACTGTTCAAAACTTTTTTTCTAAAGAAATGAATACTTTTATTCAGAAATAAAAAGATAAAAATGACAGTAAAGACATACATAATGTTTCTGTTTCAAATAAATGCTGTTCTTTTGATTAAAATTCATCAAAAAAAAAAAAATAGCAAAAATATGAAGCATATTATACTGATTTCTGAAGGATCATGTGGCACTGAAGACTGGAGTAATGATGCTGAAAATTCAGCTGTGATCACAGAAATAAATTATATTTTAAAGGTTTATTAAATTAGAAAACTGTTATTTTAAATTATAATAATATTTCACATTTTTTCTGCATTTTTAATCAAATAAATTTAGTCTTGGTGAGCAAAAGAGACTTAAAAAGTTAAAGTGGTCAGTTCCTTTCCATTCCACAGTTTTCTGTTGATGAGCGAAGCCTGATGCTCTACATAATTTTTTGTCCGTCTGAACTGCTATTAAAGGACCATTAAAGGATTACAGTAGTGACAGAACTGACAAAACCCTGTCCTGACTTCTGTGGGGTCTGTAATTCTCAATGATGCAGGGATGGGAGAGATTTATCAGACTGTTTATGTCTATTTTTCATGTGAGAGAGGAAAAGAGTCTTTACATTTATGTTCTTGGTAGTATGAGATGACCTTAGCATTAGTTTTCCCAATGCATTATCCAAGCTTTAACAAAACACACTGCATGTACTTTAACTGCACAATCAGCACATCATCTGTGTCGAGGTCGAGGTTTGGGCAAAATTAGAAAGTTAAGAAAGAGCTCCATTTTCAGTTTTTGAGATAGAATTTGAATCAATTGGCCACACTGAAAGTTGCATGAATTTAAAACTTATTCTCAGTTCAATTCTTAATAACACACATTAGGGCTGCTTGATTATGGCAAAAATCACAATTATTTTCGTCAATATTGAAATCACAATTATCGATACTTCAGCAAAAACTAATACTAGGTTGACTAATGTAAGAAAAATGTCCTCAAAATAATTCCAAGATGCAAGTAAAAAGTCATTACAAACATTACAACAAGACGTATACTATTCAGATACTGTAAGTAATAGACTACAACAAAAACATTTAATAATCAAATGTAAAATAACACTGGATCTTACTGTACACATTAAACATAAATTAAAGCTACTGAAGTTATTCAGGCTAGATCAGTGATTGATTTTCCTTTGCCATTTGTTGTTTTATTATCATTAATGACAGACAGCAGCAGGTTTATTAGGCTGCTGTCACTTTAAGAGCAAATGCACGGATCCAATATACTGATACACATGTTTCTCAACTGTGTACATTTACTTAAGACATAACCCACTGTGTTTACCTGATTTTGACTGTTTGTACACTTTTAGACGCGTCTCCGAAGCCCATTTGCTTATGCGCGTTCTGCTCTGACTCGGAGCACGCTCAGAAAGCTACCTGGGAAACAGTGTCTCTTTTGCAGCTTAATGCACTTTTAATAACACCGTTTAATATAGCTGCAAGCAGCAATTAACGGGATTCAAATGTTTTAAGGCCTTTAAGCACATGCGTAAAAAGATTTTTTGTTTTCTTTAGCAAGACTGTAACCATCTCGATCATAGATAGAAAATAGCATTTACAGCCAATACAGGTAATTTACCATAGGAAATATATGGTTTTTAAAGCTTTTTAACAGTTATCAAGATTCAGCCAAAAATCTTGGACTAGTTCGCCAAAGTTGTTTTTTGAAATAATCTCCAATATTTAACGAACAATTCGATGGATAGAGGCGGTCCTAGAGGCAGAGTTGCTCAGAATGAGGAGTTCTACCATTTGGTACGAATTTCGTGGACGTGGGCGAAAAATCACGCTATCATTTGTGCACGTGAAAAACACTGCGCCCCCCGGTGGCCGATTTCTTTCTAATTTCTCACAGGCCTCTAGGGAGTGTTTTTTGAGATCTGTCAATGTCAACAACGAAGACAGTGCATGACAATTTTCAAGTCGATCGGACTAATGGTGAAGTAGATATAGCCGTTTTTATGTTTTTTTCCTGTTATAGCGCCACCAAGTGGCCATTCACTGTGTCCTTTTTCACGTGACCACAGAATGAGCTCTTACACAGGTGTGCTGAAAATATCTAATTTCGTTCACGAGTTATGGCTGTTTTAGTAAAAGTGGCTCAGTTCACTTCAAACGTTTTGCCGGCTCTTAGCGACTGTGAATCGAAATGTCAACTTTTTTCAGACTCCGTAGAATCTCGCTGCACTGGTTTGGTTCCGACTGGGTCAGAAACCTAGGACTAGTTCGCAAGTAGGTTTTCCAAAAAATCTGAAATACCCGAAAATTCGACGAGTGAATCCGAGGCATTCATCTTGTCCAACTTCAGCCAAAGATTACAACGATATACATGAGCTGGTTTAGGAGTTATGAGCCATTTCATACTTTTGATGGCTGTAGCGCCCCCATCAGGCCGATCAGGGCGAGCCTTGGTGATGTTTTAGATGGTGTGAGTACTACCAGCCCTCAAAGTTTCAAGTCTTTACGGTTTGTTGTGCCTGATCACTTTTAGGGGAGAATGATGATCCTTGGAAAATTTAACAATTACAATAGAGTTTCAGCGCTACGCACTTGAATCCCCTAAATATCAAACACGTCCCACAGTTTAGCAGCAGTAAACTGCATTTTACATCACTCACTTATTCGGCTGATTTGGATGTTACGTTTGGGTTTTTAAGGGAGAAAACGAAAGCGCACCGCTGTGAAGGAAAGGAAGGTGCGCTGGATGGAATGAAGTAATCATTTTACCTCTTTTATCTTGTTTTCATAATCGTTGGAAGCCAAAATTGAAATCGAAAATCAATTATGATTAATCGCACAGCCCTAACACAGTCATGGTGGTGCATTGGTACTTGTGATGACTTGACCTGCTCAGTTTAAGGTGTTTCATATTGCATGAATAATATCGTGACCTGAAGTCATTGTGCTCTCAACAACCACATCTGTGTGATCTGATATTGAAAATGCTGTGCATGCAGTTTTCAAATACCAGAAAAAGTATCTAAACCCATTTCAGCATGATGTCATGACCCATAAGATGGCAAGCAGCCTTCCAGGCGTCAGAAAATCCACCTTGACAAATGGCATCATGTTTGGAGTAGCAACCAAACCGAATGCAAAAACACAAGCCAACGCGAAATTAGTTGGGTAAGAAGATATCCGGGATTCTTAAGACGTCAAACCCGTGTATGATATCAGCTGATTCCACACAGGATAACTACAGAAATGTCTTCATTTAGTGCGTTTGGAGACAAATGTGTGTCGTTCAGAGCCATTTAAATGTGCAGCTCTGTGATCAAATTACTGTGGGGGAGAAGTTTAGAAGTGACAGACCTCCATCCAGCAGCAGAGTATCACACACAAGGATCTGAGCGCTCTGATTAACGGATAATGTGTGTAATCAGGGAAACCCGATGCATGGAACTGCTTCAAACCGCAGAAGACAGTACAGCATGTTTCTGTAAAAAAACAAGTGAATTCTGTGGGAAGGGAGACGGCGAGGTGGTTTCTCCAGGTCGCACCTCCATTCACTGCCGGCCTGATTTGTAGTTCAGTGGATAGCACATATGATCCAAACACCTTGAGTTTTGGTGCTCATGTGGGAAATGCAGGTTTGAATCCAGCCTGCGCAGCATCCTGATTCTGTTCACCTCATAATTTTCTGTCATATCTATAGTTTTACTTTTAATAAAATGACAGAAGCTCCAACATTAAAAGGTCCTGTTTTCTGATGCACCACATTTAAAGGTTAGTTAAATAAGTCATGTACCTCTCGGATTTCATCATAATATCTTAATTTGTGTTCTGAAGATGAATGAAGGTCTCACGGGTGTGGAACGACATGAAGGCGAGTAATTAATGACAGAAATTTTCATTTTTGGGTGAAGTAACCCTTTAAGGCGAGACACTAAAGGCAAAAACATTGTTTTTTCATGCATCTGTCAATTTTAAGATTTGGGGCTTTTTGGCTTTTCATAAAGTGTTTTTTTCAGTCTGCTGGAAATAATCAAAACATCCAAAATGCATATCCAAAATATGAGTCAGAAAATTTAAATTACAATACATATCTTTTTCTCTTGCACTGAGCCAGAAGTCTCCACTTCAGTAGCTCTTGCATACCTGATAATATACATTTTATTCCTAAAAAATGGTGAAATTTTATTTTATTTTTCTGGCTGTTTACAGTATTTTCTTATGTGTGGAGTTATAAAACGAGAAATCCAAAATCCCCTCTGTAAAAACCTTTGATTTTAATATGTAAAATAAATGAAAATAAATTCATCCAATGTTCAGATTTTTCTGTATGCAAATTGCATGCAAATGTATGCAAATTAGTGCATGTTTAATTAGATAATGCCTCAATTGCAAATTTAAACAACATTTCAGAAAACATGATACATTAATACATTAAAAAACAAGTCAGTAAAAAAAAAAAATAATCCCCTCCACAGTCATCACTTTTGGCCACTGCTGTATTTCATTGAAATAATAATAATAATAATAATAAAATAATAATAATAATAATAATATAGGCCTAGCAAATTAGTAAAATCTGCTTTTTACCTTTAGAATATTCCTGTAACATAAAACCCTAAAATACATAACTGATAAGAAACATTTACATGAAAAAACACCAAATTTGAGGGAATTCTGGGGAATTCTGCATGTCAATTTAAGATTAAGATGACTTTTTTAACTTTCAAAAACTGAATATTTAACAGTATTTTACTGTATTTTTTAGTAGCAATTTTGAGTATGAGGACATTTACCTGTTGCTTTTCCACTGATTAGATACACATAGAGTCTAAAATTATTACTTGCAAGTTTCAAATAATTTATTAAATGTAACCAGTTGGAACTAAAAGATTAAATGGTTTAAATTGCGATGCAAGAATGATATTATGACCTTCCCCTTCTCCTCTAACAACTTCACCTCAGTGGAAACTTCATCTCTAGAGGTTTTTCCTCTTTCCCAGTCCACGTCTCTGTAGCGTGCCGGTTCTGTGGAGGAACGGGAAATGTGTGTTGACCTCAGGGAGGGAGACAGATGAAGAATGGTTCCAGATTCTTTGTAAACACTCTTATGAGGAGCAGCTCCTCCCGTGGCCTGGAGAGATAAGAGAGCGACAGCAGCGAGAGCAGCCTTGATCAGAGAGATTACGAGCTCTGAACCCAAACATTCAGCTCAGAGATCATACATCAGCGAGCACCTGGGATGAAGATACACGTGCAGCGCAGTGTACAAGCATGTTTCGGGGAGATGTTTTATTGCTGCAGTGAAGATGGGAATCCTATAAGCTGTCATTTGTCAGCTTGCATTTCACAACGATTACAGACTATAAAGGTAATGAGAAATAAATCCCCTTGGCTGAAATAGTAGCCAGATAAGTCCTGTTTTAAAAGAAGGGAAATTCATGGAGAACGGCAGCAGTGCTGAACATGAAGATAAATAAAATCTGCTATTGGAAATGAAGGGCTTTTGAAGTTGTTTGGGTGGCACATTTGCTTCCTACTCACTTCATAAACATTTATGCCATGCTACTGATTACTGGATGTGTCTGTAACAATCTCAAAATTATTTGTATCTCTATTTGGATGAAACTGGAAGTGGGCGGGGCTTTAACTGTACATTTAAAAAATGACTTGATAAGACCGCTTTAAACTGTTTAAGACCATTTTAAATCCAATGCATTGGCTTTCTCATTCTTCTTCCGCTCAGGGAGTCTATGGCCGTCCATAGAACCGCTTGTGGGAAAGTTATGAAATTTGGTACATTGGTAGAGGGACAGTCCCAACATTCACTACAGCAAATTTGGTGTCTCTAGCTCAAACTCTGTAGCGCCACCACTTGTTCAAATTTTCACTCTCATTTTTATTCTAATAACTTTTGAACCATAAGGGTTAGAAACAAAATTGTTTCCTCTGATTCCTTGGCTCAATACGATTCATGCTAGTCCGTCATTTTCCTTTATGAAACTTATTCCCCAAATTTTCCCGCCAAAATAATAACGCGCAAACTAATTCGAAGAAAAGAATGCCAAATCGGACGCAAGGCTATATCTCTGAAACGCTTTAGCATATTCTGACCAAACTTGGTACATGTTACTACAAGCATGACCTGAGGCTAAATGGTGTGTTTCAGCACAGCGCCACCTACTGGTCCAGAGATAGCAAAAATGGCTATGTTTGCTTATAACTTCCGAACGATTTCGCTGGTCTTGTTAGATTTAGGGCAGCATGCCGAGTTGAATGATATCCAATTTTACCATGTCGGCCATTTGTTGTATTTTTTTAAACTACTCATTAGTATCATTTCGTATCATTACGAAACTAAGTATGGGTCATCAGCACAATGCGCTAAGAAGTTCTGAGACAGGAGCCCGAGAAGGTTATGGTTTGTGCAACGTTGTGATTTAGCATTAAAACAATGTTCACGAATATCTTCGAAACCGTTAATCCGATCGAGACGAAACCACAGTAGGAAATTTGGAAACATAGGTCGTTGGCCATACATTAAAGCTCAAATGCCAAAATTTTGATAGCAAGAGGCAAAAAAATTGCAATCAAAGTCATTTTTTATGTACTCATATATACTTGTATGTAACTCCTAAACAAAATGAGATATTTTTCTCCCCAGAGGACCCTTGTGTAAGGAGTTATGTCAGGACAACCTCAAATAAGAGGAAGTTGAAAGAAAATATTCAGTGCTTGGAAACTGCTAAAACAACCTATACTATACACAGGCTTAAATATGCAAGCAAATGATAAAGAATGAATAAATTCTTGAATGAATGAGTTATAAATGAGTTTGTAGTTAAAGTTTGCAACTGCATATGATTTTTTCTGGCAAACTTTAGTTTAGGGTCCAATTCTCACTATTAACTACTACTTTTGCTTCAATAAACTCCTAATTACTGCTTGTTAATAGTTAGTAAGGTAGTTAGATTTAAGATTATGGGATGTAGAATATGGTCATGCATTAATAAGGCATTAATGTGTGCTTAATATGTAATATGCATGCTAATAAATTGTGAAAAATGGACCGTAAAAAGTAAATTGTTACAGTTTTTTTAACTGAATCTGTTAAAAGGTTCAAATCATTAAAAAATTACAATCTTTTAAAATGAAAGAGCTGTACTTCTGCAACTTTATGATGGAAGACAGATTAATAAATCAATACAGATCAGAAACGTTATTGTTAATCAGGTTCAACTTAAATTTTTCTTACTTAGTATTTTTGTTGTGCTCTAAAAATTCTTAAATCACGATGCATTTTAAGTTAAAAAAACAAAAAAACATTTTAAAGTCAATTTACACTCCACTGACAGATATTTGTTCTTGTTTTAAGCACAAACTCACTTCACTTAGATGATTTTTTTTAGAAAACAACACTTAATATCTTTAGTCATTTTGCTTCTCCAGTAAATATCTTGATTTAAAAATGTTTAGATATTTGTACTGGAACACAAGACAAAAATACTGAGAAAGAAAATCAGTCCAGTGTATATGACACATTTCAGCTTGGATTGTTTTATGAATGTCACAATGGGTTGCAAGCTCTGCAGAGAGGCTTTTGTTGAAGAATGAAAGGCAGCTAAAACCTAAACAAGGTGGAACATGCTAATGAAAATGAAATTGCCACAAAGAAAACAAGATGTCTGACATGATTCCACTAATAAAACACCGTAATGCCAGTAACAATGCTGCAGTTGGCGATGCCGTCGTTTGCTCATCAGCACATCTGCACACTATAATCAAGACTATAAACATCGATGTGCTGTACAGCGTTTGATTGACAGGTACAAGAGCGCACATTCCCTAAACTTGACATGAACTTTCCCATCAGTGAGGAAGACAGAGGGTTGCTTTGACATACCTAGACCTCTGCTGGTTTTGCCCAAGAGATCCTTGAGCCTGTCATTCATGACATCATCCCGGTCGGCATGTGCCACGCCGAGCTGTTTAAAGAACCAATCAAACCATCTGTCCTATAAAATTAGACTGAGGTGCAAGAAAGCAGACTAAACATGTCTTTCTCTTCTCTTTCGGACACGTCATGAGTGCTATTTTCCCTCTCCTCTTTTATTTCTGTCTTTTCTTTTATTCTTTTTGCAGGCCAAATCATTTCTTTGTGAGAAAGCCACTTGTGCATGTTTGATCATCACTGGATTTGTGAAGGAAGATGGTTGCGTATTCACCACAGAACATTCAAAATGTGCACCAGCCATTGAAACGCCACATTCAATTGGTTGTGTTGAGCTCGTCGGGCTTGATATGCTATCAAATGAGATGTCGAGAGGCTTTAGTGTGACACATTTCAATGAGGCTGTTTTCCCCCTTGGGGAGCCAATGAACTGAGAGGCCTTGGTTATGGATGGGATGAACTGGTCCATTGAAGACGGAAGAATGCGGCTGTGTGACATATTAGTGCTTGGTAATTATCCAGTGAAATGGATGAATAAGTCCGCTGGCATCAGTTCAGCTCCGTCATCGACTGAGAAGCCCCCTGTGAGTAAATGTTTTGCCAGACTCTATCCGCAGGAGAGCAGTTGAGACAATGAAGAGCTCGTCACGTTCAGATTGTCATTGTTATCTTTGGCGTTTTGTGCACCAGCTTCTTTATGCCGTCGTGCTGGAGTTGTCTGCAAGCTACGGAATTATCATTTTTTTACTGTAAGAATTGCTACAGTTGCAATTTTTTATTATAAAGCACATATTTGTTTTCTTGAACACACATGACCTTCAGCATTTAAAACATCTTCAGTGTGCAATAAAAGCTTAAAGAACAATCTCAGCTAACAGGGAACGTTCTGGGTTATGAATAAACTCTCTTCCAGTAATGTTAATAGAAGAAAGTTATCTGGTCTTTAAAGGGGTTGTTAATTATGATTTGACTTTTTTAACTTTAGTTAGTGTGTAATGTTGCTGTTTTATCATAAACAACATCTGCGAAGTTACGACGCTCAAAGTTCAATGCACAGGGAGATATTTTCTTTTACAGAAATCACTTTTTTAAGGACTACAACAAACGGATGGTAGGGACTACAACAAGCTTCTTCCTGGGTTGATGACATCACAAACCCTAAAATTTACATAAACCCCACCCCCAAGAACACTCAACAGCAGCTCATTTGCATTTAAAGGGACACACACAAAAAAGGCATGTTTTTTTTTCCTGAAATGTTTTGTAGCTCGTTCATCTAACGTTTTATAAATGTAACTACTTGTTTCGGAATGTTCTAAGAACATTCAAAAGTAACATTGGTAACACTTTCTATGAAGACCATGCTTATAATGATTTATAGGCCCATTTATACTTATTTATAAGTAAGTATTTCTATTCTATAAATATATTTATAAAGCCTCATTAAGACCTATATTGCATTATAAGAACAGTTATAGATACAGATATTATTTTTATAATTACTTATAAGCCATGCATTTGCTTAGATTGGTTCATTATTTTATTACAGGAATTATTGTTCATTAGTTACATTTACAATTAAGCAACTTAAAATGTATAATGAGCACATCTTCACGATTTCTTAACATCTGATTTAGGAAAATGTGTTTTCACTTCACTTAAAGCCATCAATGATGCATTTATAGAGATTAGTAACTATTATTACTCACAACAAGTATTTATAAGAACACAACACAACTATTAACAATATATTTACTAATTTGACAAATAAATGTGAAATTGTAACTATAATATAATAACATTATAGCAATGCAGGCTGCATCTTTATAAATACATTCATGGAACCATACGACTGACTAATTAATACTTATAAATCAGTGTATAGTAGATTATGAGCATTGAAAAAGCAAATGCATGACTTAATTATATAAATAATATAAATGTAACCGTTCTTATAATGCGTATAGGTCTTAATAAGTCTTTATAAATATGTTTATAAAATAGTAATACATGCTAATAAATAAGTATAAATGGAGCTATAATTCATTATAAGCATGGTCTTTTCATAGAAAGTGTTACCGTTCCCATAATGTTTGAAGAATGATAAAATGGAACGTTCCCTTAACGTTCATAGACACATTCTGGAGACTCCAGATTCTTATATTACATCTTGTTGTTTTGTTGTTGTTGTTTTTTTGTTTTGTTTTTTGTTTGGTCGTTCATCTAACGTTTTTTTAAATGTTACTACTTGTTTCAGAACTTTCAGAGAACATTCAAAAGTAACATTGTTTGAAGAATGATAAAATGGAACGCTCCCTTAACTTTCGCATAACCAAGAAAAAAACGTTTTTTAAAACATTTAAAATCTGGACATGTAGAGAAATAACGTTTTCATAACTTAATGAGAACGTTTTTAGAACATCATCTTCTGTTAGCTGGGATATTATATATTTTGTGGTCTGTGATGAAGATGTTGGGAGTCTAAGCAGTTAAAACCGGCAGCATGAATAAGATGTTTGTTTTCTCGCAGCATGTTCTATGTTTACATTCCAGCCCAGACTTTGGTGTGTAGATTACACAAATCAATTACGACGGTGTAAATATGCACGGTTTGTGCATTTCCCCGAAAACTTGAGTAAACGCCAAATCACAGAGTGTTCATCATGTTGGTCTTTGAAGTTCTCTGACCTACTACACTGTAAACATGATAGAGAGACTCTGATTCAGTGGGAAACTAAAGCTGGAGTCGCTTGTCTTCTAAATCTGTGGTTTTCAACTGGTTTTACTTCAGGATTCATTGATATTGCCATGGACTCAACAATTACTAAACTATTATTAAATTATTATAATTATTAATAAGTATTAAAATAATTAACTAAGGATGGACATTATTTTTTGGATATTATTATTATTATTTATTATGTACTTTTTCTCCTCCCTTTATTTATTTGAACTTTTATATATACAGTTGCAAGAAAAAGTATGTGAACCATTTGCAGAATCTGTGAAATTGTGAATAATTTTAATAAAATAAGAGGAATCATACAAAATGCATGTTATTTTTTATTTAGTACTGTCCTGAGTAAGACATTTTACATAAAAGATGTTCACATTTAGTTCACAAGACAAAACAATAGCTGAATTTAAAATAACCCCATTCATAAGTATGTGAACCATTGATTCTTTCATCATATTTATTTCATTTAGCCTTGTTTTTCTCTGCTGTCTGTGACTTGCAGCTCATTTTTGGGTCACAACCCACCAGATAAAAATTGTCTAAATTTACTATATTTGATCATTTTCATCAGTTATCATCTAATCCGACATTCACGTATTTTGCTGCTTATATGGTACTGAGACAGACGCCTATAGTTTAGATACGGGGGTGTGGCGTCAGGTTTCAGAGAAATGTTTACTCATGCTTTTAAGTTAAGACGGCTCAGGGTTATTCTGGGCTCGTTATCTTGGAGCGCCTACATCTGAGTTAGAAACCGCGAGGAGGAGGAGGAGGCTGTTATGAGTATTACTGAGTCATTGTCTCATAGTCAGTTTACTAAGAATCGTTCAGTCTTTATCTGACAGCTAGGTTGCCATAGTAGGGGGTGAGGGACTTTAATTGGAACTTGACCTTTGACCTCCTGTCTCCAAGCACAGTACCCTGCCAACTGTTGGGTTGCGGTTTGAGAACAGCTCTTTGTTTGTATCTCACAATAGCTGGTTGGATTCTGAGTGGGGAAAACTGGTCCAAGATCAGTATAAATAGAACTCCTGCTCCGCTGTCGTGTCTGATGATGATGATGATGATGATGATGATGATGCAGCTCCTCCATCAGGCCAGAGCTGGATTTCAGGTTTGTTTTTATGAAACAGGAGGAGATGCTGATGCTCGTGTTTCTGATAGAAGCAGAGTTGCACAATGTCACATTCCATGTGCTGATTTATGCTGTTCTGGAGACAATTAAAAAGAGTTTACTAATGTTCATCTATCTATCTATCTATCTATCTATCTATCTATCTATCTATCTATCTATCTATCTATCTATCTATCTATCTATATCTATCTATCTATCTATCTATCTTATGTCGTATCTATCTATCTAGCGTTCTATCTATTGTTCTATCTATCGTATCTATATATATCTATCGTCTATTGTTCTATCGATATCTATCTTGTTCTATCGTTCATCCATCCATCCATCATCAATCCATCCTTCGTTCCCATCCATCCATTCCATCCATCCATCCATCCATCCATCCATCCATTATCTACGTATCTATCTATCTATCTATCTATCTATCTATCTATCTATCTATTCTATCTATCTATCTATCTATCTATCGTTCTGTTGTTCTGTCCATCCATTCATCCATTCTATCTATCTATCTATTTCTATCGTTCTATTGTTGTTCTATCATTCTGTTGTTCCATCCATCCATCCTTCGTTCGTAGATCTATCTATCCTATCTATCTATCTATCTATCTATCTATCTATCTATCTATCTATCTATCTATCTATCTATCTATCTATCTATCGTTCTATCGTTCTATCGTTCTATAGTTCTATGTATCGTTCTATCTAGTGTTCGTTCGTTCTATCTATAGTTCTATCGTTTGTTCTATCTATCTATCTATCTATCTATCTATCGTTCTATCGTTCTATCTATCTATTGTCTATCGTTGCTCTATCGTTCCTTCTATCCATCGTTCTATCTATTGTTCTATCGTTCTGTTGTTCTATCTATCTATCATTCTATCTATCGTTCTATCTATCATCTATCTATCATTCTATCGTTCTGTCTGTCTGTCTGTCATCCATCCATCCATCATTTATTTTTACAGGATTTTTCAATTAGTTTTTATGAAAACCTGACTTCTTTAAAACACAAAATGAATGTTTTGAAAAATGCTGCTTTTTCTCAATACAATAAAAGTGGATGATGTCAAGTTATAAAAATTCACCATATAAAAAACAAAAACAATAAATGTTACCTATTCTCTGAAAATACTTTGACAGCAATGGTCATCATTTACTTTTATTTATAGGCAAAGTACAGCAAGGACATTCTGCTAAACATCTCTTTCTGTGCCTCATGGAGAAAAGAAAGTTGTATGGATTACTATGGAAAACATGAGAATGCACACAGTAAATGATGACAATTTCGTGTGATCTCTCCCTTTAATGCAATCAAATATAGTGTAAAAGCTGATCAGCTGTCCAGTAAATGTGTGCGTACGTTACTGAAGGTTCAGTGTACGGGAGGCAGGGCTACTACACAAACACAGGGTCAGAAGGCTTGTAAAACGATCCTCAAGCACTAAGAACATCCTCTTTGCTGGGGTCCCGCTACGCTTCACTTTCCTTTTCTCTTTCTCTCTCTCTCACACCCACACACACACACACACACACACGTACACATTCCTCTCCAGTCACTGTGAGGGGCCGGCGCAGAGCATGCTAGAAGCCCAGAGCAAAGTCATTCAGTCGCACGGTCACACACAGAGGAAACATAGAGAGAGAGAGCGCCAGGGGAGGTCTGACAACACTCCAGACTACATCTTCATGGACGCTGTCTTGCTTTCTTCATAACTGCTCAGCTGTGTTTCACATGCAGTTTCTCAAGGCTTCAGTTCTTCCCCAGAAGACCAAGTAGATATTAGTGTTTTGTGAGCAGGTGACAGGATCGATAATGACCTCCAGGCAACGGTCCAGTCCGGACGTGATCACGTCGTCCCAACATCTCTGCTCGCACTGATTCCACCTGACTAAAGGAACCGACTGAACCCTTGAACGAACTTTGATATTTGCGACCTCCTCCAGCTCCTGCCATGTGGTTTGTGTGGCGCTGTGCGTCCCTGGCGGCGCTGCTGGTGGTGGCAGACTGTGGTGGAGCTGAGCAAAGAAGAGCAGCAGAAGAAGGACTCAGAAGCTCCACGCCGAAAGCCACCGGCAACAGCAGCAGCGGTCGGAAATATCACCGGATCCAACACGGACAGTGCAGCTACACTTTTATCCTTCCGGAGGGCGATGGAGGAGCTTGTCGAGAGTTTAAAGCGGGCACGACGTACAATGCCAACACACTTCAGCGGGACGCACCTCAACCTGAAGCCGACTTCTCCAACCAGAAGATCCAGCAGCTGGAGCACGTGATGGAGAACTACACGCAATGGTTGCAAAAGGTGAGTTCTGCGAGGTTGTGCAATGGATGATCACATAATTATTGCAATTATCATAGTTTTGTGAGCTGAGAGGAGTCAGTAGAGCAGCGGAGAGGAAAGATTATGGTGCTTTTAAAGTCTGAACTGAAGCTTGGAAACTAAGACTTGGATGTGCAAAACTGAGTCTATGGAAGATTGTTTCTGCTATGAAATATAAAAAATAAAAAGGTAATTGTGACTTTTTATCTCTCAATTCTTTTTTGTCTCAGAATTGTGAGTTATAAAGTCAGAATTGCGAGATATAAAGTCCGAATTGGGAATTATAAAGTCCGAATTGCGAGATATAAAGTCCGAATTGCGAGTTATAAAGTCCGAATTGCTAGATACAAAGTCAGAATTACAAAATATAAAGTCTGAATTGCGAGATATAAAGTCCGAATTGCGAATTATAAAGTCCGAATTGTGAGATATAAAGTCAGAATTATGAAATATAAAGTCAGAATTGTGAGATATAAAGTCAGAATTATGGATTATAAAGTCAGAATTGCGAGATATAAAGTCAGAATTATGAGATATAAAGTCTGAATTGCGAATTATAAAGTCCAAATTGCGAGATATAAAGTCCGAATTGCGAGATATAAAGTCCGAGATCAGAATCGAATTATAAAAATTGCGAGATATGAAGTCCGAATTGCGAATTATAAAGTCAGAATTGCGAAATATAAAATCTGAATTGTGAATTATAAAGTCCGAATTGCGAGATATAAAGTCAGAATTGCGAGATATGAAGTCCGAATTGCGAATTATAAAGTCAGAATTGCGAAATATAAAGTCCGAATTGCGAAATATAAAGTCCGAATTGCGAATTATAAAGTCCGAATTGCGAATTATAAAGTCCGAATTGCGAAATATGAAGTCCGAATTGCGAATTATAAAGTCCGAATTGTGAGATATAAAGAATTGCGAGATATAAAGTCGAATTGCGAGATATAAAGTCTGAATTAAAGTCCGAATTGCGAGATATAAAAGTCTGAACGAGATACAAAGTCAGAATTAAGAAATATAATGTCCGAATTGCAAGATATAAAGTCAGAATTGCGAATTATAAAGTCCGAATTGCGAAATATAAAGTCCGAATTGCGAATTATAAAGTCCGAATTGCGAGATGCAAAGTCAGAATTATGAAATATAAAGTCAGAACTGCGAGTTATAAAGTCTGACTTTATAACTTGCAATTGCGAGTTTAAATCTCTAAATTTAATTTTTTATTTTTTATTTAGTGGCAGAAACAAGCTTCCATATAAAGCAGCTATGAGACAATAAAGTTTTAAAGACAGAGTTCACCCAGATAATTTAGTTTAAATTTTAACATTTTTGAGCATTCCATCCATCTATCTATGTATCTATGTATCTATCATCTATCTATCTATGCATCTATCTATCTATCTATCTATCTATGTATCTATAGTTCTATCTATATCTATCTATCTATCTATGTATCTATGTATCTATGTATCTATATCTATCTATCTATCTATCTATCTATCTATCTATCTCTATCATTCTATCTATCGTTCTATCTATCTATCTATTGTTCTATCTATTATTCTATCTATCGTTCTATCGTTCTATCGTTCTATCTATCATTCTATCTATCGTTCTATCTATCTTTCTATCTGTCTCTCTATCTGTGAAAGCAAGACTTGTATGTACATGTCAGAAGTGTTTACGAGTCTAAAGCCGACAGGGATCAGTGCTGTTCCTGACGCTGAGCACTTCGGCTGTTCGATTGTCGTCTAAAATTGTTTAGACAACAGTGAAACTTCTCAGATGTTTTTTTTTTTTCTTTTTTCTTTTTTCTCAACTGTGTTCTTGGCTGATGTTCAGATGTCAGATTGTAAGGACGTGTTTTATGGTCACTGCACTGCGAGTTTTGCAACAAGGCAGAGAATGAGCTTTACAATAACAGACCTGTCTTATTAAAAGCATTACGCTGGCCACTTTAGCTGTCAGAAACCTGATTTACATCAACACCGATCGCTCTGTTCAGTCGCTGTCTGCTCACGCCGCACGACGTCAGCGCCTGGCAGGGGTGTCTCGCTCGGCCAGCGTCTGGCTGATTTCGCAGATGTTCAGGTGGACTCCACACGTTGTGCTGATGGCGGGTTGTCAGTCACCCAGATGGTAGTCGGGCGCGCTGTCTCTTTAATGACAGGAAGTCAGACAGACCCCCGGGAGTGCTTGAAGGAAGAGCGAAGAGGATCTGCCCGTCTATTATGGGCTAAACTTTAACTGTCCTGGCAGAGATAACAGCACGGCTTTAATGGTTTCTAAAAGCATCAGCTTGTTCCCTGTGCAACACTCTGCAGTATATGACTGAGAGTTTGTTTTTCATAACCTTTAAGCAAAGTTGATGGGAATTAATGTGATCGCAGGCAAAAATATTTTTTACATGAAGTAAATGACTTGATTAAAACTTAATAATAATATTGATTAAATGTCCAAAAATCTGATATGTTATGAAATGTATTAAAATAAATATTAAATATTTAAATGATTAAAACACAAAAAGTATTTAAAAAATGTTTGTTTTATTAGTGGTTTCAGACATTTTTTTTAAGTATAGTGTAATTTGTTTAGATAGCTGCATGCATTTGTGTAGTAATTTAAATGCTCCTGTATAATAGAAAAAATGCTTATGATAATTAACATGAGTACATTATTGAGTTTTTATTCCACTATAATTATAATTGTAGTTCAATTATAAAGGGTTTACTGTAGCGGTCAGTCAACAAATAGTTAATGATAATTGCTTCTAAAACAGAAACACCTACAGAAAACAACCAAAAGTTTCTTGGCATGGCAAACTAATCTAACATCGACTTTGTCAGTTTCATTAGACAAACAATAAAATTATTTATTTTTACACAAGTATAATGCATGCTACATGTATACTGGTTGGTCTCATAGTGTAAGCTGTGTTTGCTCTGTTCATTTTTGTTGAATTGACGTGATGACTCTGTTATGTAAGGATAGAATGGGTGGCCCAGTCCTTTTTTTAAAAAAATAGCATGATGTTTTCAAGCAGAAGTCATGGCTGCAACATGAACGGATCCTTAATTGATCAAAATCATTCCTTCCAAATGCTCAAATCCCTCGTGCTTTTCTCAGCATTTCCATTCTCTTCTTCATTTCGCAGCGCCCCGTCCAACTTAATTACACTGATGGATATAAAACAGCTACAGATTAGTATTTGCAGACACTTGCATGATCCCTTTACAAAATCTCTTTTGGCTGCATTTTAGACAGAGTCGGCTGAAATAATATTATGGTGCAATGGTTAAAAACAAAAGCACGAAAGAAAGAAAAATAAAAAAGCCTTTTTTACCATGCTATCAGAAGACGTACAACGTTTTTAGTATGTCAGAGTTCATAAAAAAGCAGTTTGGCAGTGCATGCGGTCTGAATTCTACACCAGTGAGTAACGGGCTTATCATAAAATATAGCGAAAGGAGTATAAGCTGGTTTCCTCCTCACTGATATACTTTATGCAGGAAAAAACACATACCTGCACAGTCGATGATAATAGATCACGTCTTGTTCGGTAGCTCTACTTAACGTTTGAAAATGCAACAGCACAAGAGAAGCTTGTTTTAGTGGATTCAGGCTAATTGTGCTGGAGGAACATGAGGATGCAGTTAACATATTTCATCGGACAGAAGATGAAGTGTCCTGCGCTGGTCTATCTGTCTTAATCAAGTGAGCCGTGACTGCGGAGTAACTCTTAATACCACTCGAGCCGCAGGCTGATGAAAGACTGCAGATAGTGACTGAGGTGCGGAGGGGTCTGTGTGGGGTCGGTGTAAGGAATTCTGCTGGGACGGGGGAAGAGAGTATCCCGATAACATTCTTGTCCAGTCAAAGGTAGCTTCTGTTTGTCCAGGGATTATCCCAGAAGCAGGCACAGTCCGAAGAGGGAGACTGTTGATCTTTTATCATTTGTTACAGGAAACTGGCCTCTTGTGGACGTAGAGCTAATCTCAAATGCTTAAACTATCAGCTGTTTAATGAAGGGATGCTTTTAAATTTGAGAGAAAGGTATTATTCAGTTCCTTGGATATCTAATCACTTACTCAACCTCATGTCATTCAAATCCCATTTGACTTTCCTTCAAAGTGAAAGGAGGAGTCCAACTTTGTTTTAAAAGAAAATAATACTTTTATTCAGCAAGGATGCATTAAATTGTTCAGTAAAGACATTAATAATTATATCAGTGTCAGTGTTTCTGAACTTCATTGTAGTCTTGAGTTCACAATATTCCTCATTTAAATAATTCATACACAGAATAAAGGGGCGGGGCCTGGTTGAGTTAGTTAGTAGTGTGTTGAAACTGGCGGTTATGGTAAGGGGCGGGGCATTTCCCAAACACCAATCACAACACACTGCCAATCAGAGCACAATGTGCTTTTTCCGAAGGAGGGGCTTCATAGAGACAGGAGCTGTGCTTCCATTACAGATTTGTGCAAAACTTTTGCAATATTTTTTCGAAATATTGATTAAAAAACGTGGCGCAGTTTCCATTAAACGATGTTATGTGACTAAAACATCTTTTTTTTTTTTTCATCTCGCGGTCATGGCAACGGATGTTGGTAGGTTTACGTATATACCAACCATTCCACTAGCCATTATTTGTAATCAAAGGAGACGTAGGAATGTTATCCAAGCATTTATGGCAAGGAAAGCCCTTTATACTTGGGAATGACCACGTATGAGGTGTTTCTGGGTGTTTCTCCTCCTATCTGCTTAATAAATTCACATTTCAATTCAATTCAATTCACATTTATTTGTATAGCGCTTTTCACGATACATATCGTTTCAAAGCAGCTTTACAGAGAATGCATGTCAACATTACAATTTAGAGAATGCAGTTAGCAAATAATGTAATAATTTAGGCAATTAATTTACAATCACTGTTAGCAGTTTAACTGAAGGTAGAAGCAATGAGCTCCTGGAAAAATGAATTACATATTAACAATAATTAGGATATATAGAAATTTGGGAATGAGATGATTGCGTCTTCTGAAGTCCTTGCATGAATGCTCGATAAATTCAAATTGTGGGATTTCTTTGTTGTTTACAATCCAGTAGTCCTGTAATACTTTTGTCTTTTATGAGTTTAATGAAGAAGTCTTATCTTCTGTCCAAACATACCGCACCCTCTTTACATATGGCAAGTGATGTAAAAACTGTTTCCATTGCAGTTTTGCAAAATATTCCTTTTTTCGAATTGCCTGAAAATCCACCACATGCGAGCAAACTTTTATGGGAGTTTTTGTGAAATTGACGTGTTTCCACTGGGCGTATTTTCAATTTGCTACTGACAGACTGGGAAGAGAGGAGCTTCAACAATGAAGAATATGAGGAAAATAATCAACATTCAAGCATTAAAAAACAAGTTCTAGTAGACTTAAAGGGCATAATATTCATTCTGTCAGTAGGGCTCGAGGTCCATTTTGAGCAAAGCTCAAGCTCCGTGTCACATGTGGGAGTCGTCAGGGGACTGGAAGTGATGGATCTTCACACCCCGCGTTCAAAGAGAACTTTTTCCGAGCTCATGTTTCTGAGGATAGTGCGTCATGCCAAGCAGCACTTTAGATTTAAAAGCACACATTCGAACCCTGGCCCTGTGAAATTCACCATTGTTCTGCTCGACCCTATTTGTACATCAGTGACTAGTGTAAGATGGAAAGGTTAATCCCGACGCTCAAGAGGGTTTCCTTCACTGATGGTATTCATGAAGACCGGACCCTCGCTCGGCCACACAGCACGTCTATGAAGCCAAAGCTGGGCTGAGCTATTTTAAGGGTGACTTCCTTTGTATCAGAGTTTGTTTTGCTGATAGAAGCTGCCAAAAGCAGCAAGCTGGATGAAGCAGAGTGAACGTTCACTTAACTGACTAAAAAGCTCTTCCTTCCTGTTTTATAGCTTTTACACGCAGCAGTGCCACATTGATCCGAGCACCACAGAGAGAGGTCATTTTTTCAAAGTCTTGATGTTGTTTTTGTGATCTACTAGATTGAATGTTGATTATTTTCCTCATATTCTCCATTGTTGCAGCTCCTCTCTTCCCAGTCTGTCAGTAACGATCTGTTTAGTTCCTGTCTCTATGAAGCCCCTCCTTCTGAAAAGCACAATGTGCTCTGATTGGTCGGCTGGAGCAGTGTGTTGTGATTGGTGTTTGAGAAATGTTCCACTACCGTCAGTTTCAACACACACTACTAACTAACTCAACCAACCCCCAGCAAAAAATAATTGAGTCCGTCTTGATGTTCCATGCTACTTATTTGAAGCAATTTTCCCCAAACTGTATCTCATCTGGTTCGTTATTCTAACTCTGTCATGTCTGCTTGATAAAGGGCAGAGAAACCTCCTGAAATCTATACCCCAAAACTCAAATACGCCATTTTTAAACTCTCTCCCGCCTCATAGTAAGCAGCTTAATGTATTTATGAGCTCAGATTTCCATCTGTGACTTTAATGAATCATCCACTGGTGCAGCTCGCTTTAGGATTAATGTGAATTTAATTGTCATTTTATTGACGTTAGGTGTTTTGGGCTTTTGGTTCTCCATGTTTTCGCAGGGGGGAAAAATGCCTCGGGCTAAAAGTTAATGTGCTGAATAAAAATGAGAATATTTTGTTATATCTTTTGGCTTTGGGTTGCCCTGGAGTATTTTCTTTGGAAAATGGTGTTACTGTTGGCATTAAAAATATCCCTTTAATTTTTCATTAAAATATGGTAACTTATGTTCAAATTGTTTTGGACCAGAAATCGACATGGATATTTTTCAAATCTGAGCCTTTTCATTTCTTAATCTAAGTGGGATTTTCTTATTTTTAACTTGGGTCTTTTTTTTATTACATTTGCTTGTTAAAGTTTCTTTTAACATAACATTTTGCAATGCAATTGATTTCACAGATTGTCAGATGTTTTTCCATATTTCAGGATTTTTGCTTTGGCTCCTCATCCAGTTTTAGAAATGCAATTCAACCGTTTGAATAATTGAAAATGTTCTTAATATAGCATAAATATACCTGTGATCCTCAAAGCAGATGATAATATCTTGACTAAATACACATTAATACAAAGTCCATTTCTATTTCCCTCTCGCGTTCATTACAAACAGAACCTTCTGACACTAATAAACCCAAGAGAAAAGTCTTCATCGGTCTTTGTTAGAATAAATACATCACGTTAAATATGTTTAAATACACCAGCTTTTCCATGAAATCAAATCAAAGCATCAAAAGTGCTCCGAATGACTCTTGGGCTGAACTGCAAAATTGTTGAATAAAGAGAGGCAGATAAGTAACGAGCAATAATGTTTCCCTCCCTGTGGGAAACCGAAGAGGAGCGAGTCGAGAAAGAACGGGAAATCAAAAATGTGTGTGCGTAATTGTGTGGATTAGAGTATTTGGATGAGTTATATTTTCTCTTATCATTCTCACATTATGGTTTTTGTAACACTTGTGCTGTATCCGAGCCACAGGTCTTGCTTCTCCCTGCCAGATCTCGGGGAGTAGTTTGTTTTATCAGGTTTTTTCCACTGATATTGTTAATGTTCTGCACAATGGGGCTAAAGTGCACTTGAAGTTATCTGACGCCAATCTTGCATTATGATCTCCATTAAAACGATATATTGGTCTGTTAGCTTAACCTTGGTGACGGTGCAAGATAGTTGCAGGGAACTTTGTTTTCAAACCTTAAAGGGATACTTCACCAAAAAATGGAAAATCTGTCATTTTTTGCACTGTAAAAAAATTCAACTTAAAATCTTCAGTTCAGTTCAAAAGTTGCTTTAAATTAAGTTTAATCAAATTGGCTGTTCAAGTCATTTCAACTCATTATTTTTAAATCTTGCATAGTTGAAACCTGAATTTTGATGAGTTGCAAACACGTTGTCATGACTTACTGATCATATCATTTTTTACATTTAAAAAGTTTTTTTTCATGCCCATGGGAAAATAGACTTTGAAACAGAAGTGACTTGTTTGCTGTATTCCAAGCTTTCTGAAATCATATCAAATTACTGTATACTGTAATTACTAGAAACAGACTGAAATTTAAGCTGTTATTCGCCAATAAACTTGACTGACTAACCTGACTGAATCATTTATTCAGAGCTGAATCAGTTCAATTCATAAATGAATCATTCAGATCTCAGGTTTTATGAACTGAATCAACTGATTCATCGAAAAGATCTGACTCTGTTCATGAATCGGACATCTCTACTTCTATAATGAATTGTGTAAATGAGAGTTACACTGTATAAACTTATATTTTAGTATGTTCCTGACACACTGCATGAATGTTTTTCTTGCTTAGTATTTTGTCTTGCTTTCATTTAAAATATCTAAAAATTCTTAAACAAAGATACATTTACTTGAGAAGCAAAAAAGACTTGTTTTCTGGAAAAAAACGTCATCAAAATGAAGTGAATTTGTGCTTAAAACAGGAGCAAATATCTGTCAGTGGAGTCAGAAATAATAAACTTCATTCAAAGGGAAAATAAGATGATTTTTCTGACCCCACTGACAGATATTTGTTCTTGTTTTAAGCACAAACTCACTTCATTTTAATTTTTTTTTTCTTCAGAAAACAAGACTTCATAATCATATCTGATTATGATCATATCAATCATATCAAGTCTTTTTGCTTCTCAAGTAAATGTATTTAAGAATGATTAGATATTTGTAGTGGAAAACAAGGAGACGTGTCCTTTTTGATACTTCAGTTCCCATTCAGTGCGTTTGCATGGGGAAAAAAAATTCTTTTTGTGTCCCACAAAAGACTGACATAAAGGTTGATTAACTGATAACATCATTTTTCATTTTTGGTTGAACTAATCCTTTAAAAAATGCTGTTGTATACCTTAGCAGAGCAGCAGCATGTTTGCAGACGTTTTTCATTAGAGGAGACTTTGTCGTCACGTCCTGATTTTCAATAACTGTTTTCTTAGGTTTTAACGGAGGCACAAGAAACAATTGTGTGCTTCATATCTAAGCGGCATGTGGTTGGATATTATGTCTGCGTTGTGGTTTAGCGGTTTTCGGCCACAAACAGCGTGAACACCCCCCTTATGCCCCTCTGGGGCTCGTCTGAACCCTGGCCAGCATCATGTTTGCCTCGTCTGGGCCCTCGTCCAGGCTTCTCACATTCCACCTCGAACCAGGGGTGTGTCTGTCAGGAAGGGCTGCGTATAATTGCTGAAGACGGCGATATAAAGTCTCCCTCACTCTCATCAATCTGAAAGCAACCTGAACCGGTGGTTAATAGTAGCAGGTCAAAGATCGTTCCACATTATGCCATCAGAGGTGGAAAATGAGGTGGAAGAGGCTATGGCTTCAATAAGTAGTAACTGTGTGTAATTTACGTTCAATTGCCCTTGTGATGGAGGCACTTTAAAGCATTAACTGCACAGGTAAGGTCTTGACTCAGAAGTTCACAGTGTGTTTTAATCACCTCTTGGGACGAAATAGATATTAGCCACATCGCAATTCAGAGACTGCAGACTTTCATATGCTACAGTCCACGAAGATGGAAGCGAGTGTTGTCAAATGGTATGGTCTGGCCTACAAAGGATTGCTCTTGTCGCCTAGCTGCAGTAACATTTGTACTGGACTTTTCCGAAAGTTATTTTCAACTATTTGAAAACAAAACAGGGTTCACAACCTGTCTAAATATTCACCTTGGTCCATTTATGTACACAGTAAAGATATAAACTATCTATAAAAACACATTTTGGTCAACTTTTGAACAGCTTTAACTGCATTTGTATCGTTAGATATTCAAGTAAGCTGAAACCCAATACTTGCATTTAAAAGTGTAATCTGGCATTTGTGACAAGACTGTGTCACCGTGCACAATGAATCTTGGGATAGGATAGGCTGCAGGGAAAGAAGGATGCATTTGTAGGCTGTATTTGAAGGAGCCTTCGAATTAAGACAGGCTTCATTGAGCCACTGTGGTGCATTCAGACTTTGGATGCAGCCTCTGAATAGGGACGCCGCTATTAGTGGTGATTTCTGCATGAAACAGAATTGCAAAAGTAATGATTTGCTTCCAAAACACTGCTGCAGCAAACGCCATTGGTTGAGGTTGAGAGAGGCATCTCCAAGACTTCTGATTGGCTAGAGTCAGGGGATCAGGGTTTGGCTGGTTAGTTTTGTCAGTCTGATGCAGTTAATATGCAATAATCATATCATTCCGCAGCAAAGCCATAACGTGAGCTAACCCTAACTTCTTTGTATTCAATTCGGTGCCTTGTTAGAAAATTACTTTACAATGTATTTATTTTGATTAAATCTAACTTTTCATGAAAATATTAGTGCGTTAACGCATGCAAATAAGTTTTTCAGTTTAATGCGTTAAAAATAATAACGCAGCATCCATTTTTTCCATCATAATTTTGGCTAGCGTTATATTATATAATCACGCTCTTATTTACGCAAATGCTTTTAAACCATTCTTTTGTCAAAAGGTGGCGCTACAGAGCTCCCTCTCCATGCCCGTCTACTGGCTGACCACTCTGATGTGTGTGCCGAGTTTCATGAAGCATGATAAGAGCCTCAAAAATACCCAAGAATATTATTAAAGTTTGATTTGTTGCCATGGCAACAGTATTTAAGACATCAAGAATCCTTTCGGCGGTCTACATCTGCTGTGTTTTGCCATTATACTGATGAAGTTTGAAGTGAATTGTTAATGATTCCGATGTGTGTGCAAAGTTTCAAGAGTTTTCGAGCATGATAAAGGCTCCAAAAGTGCCTGAGAAGTCGTAATAATAATAATAATAATAATAATCCTTAGGAAAACAATAGGGCCTCTGCCTACCTTTATACAGTTCTGTTGTGCGGCATCTTATTTAACAAAAAATAAAAATGCAATGTTTTGTTTTAAATTGTTTCATTTTCATTTGATTACCTTTTAAAAACTTGATTAAATTGTTAAATTTAACAAAAAAAAAAATGCAATGGAAAACACAGAATTTAGGGAAAAATAAAATGAACTTCATGGATAAAATATAGCTACTCTGTGTACTTACAAGTTTACATGTACATTCTCAAGGTCTAACAAACACGTGGAAAGCATTTCCTTCAACATTAATGGTAAATATCATTTATTTATACCATATCTCCCAGTTCTAGTGTAATGCCTGCTTAAAAGGGGGACAACCTTTTTCAAAACGTCTCACCGAACAGGAAATACGTCAACAGGAAATGTCAAGAGAAAACTGCGTTAGTCAGACCATTTCATGAGGTCTGTAATTCAACTTAAAACTAAAAGTCAGTCCAGATAAAGGAATATTAAGAGTGTAGATGTCAACCATCAGACATTGGCAGCAAGCCACATCTTGTTCCGCACTCCTCTTAAAATGCTGAGAGAACGCCTGAGGGGAATGCATTACTGAGTGAATGTGTGTGTGTGGTGTGTGTGTGTGTGTGTGTGAATGTGTGTGTGTGTGTGTGTGTGTGTGAAAGGATCTCTGCTTGTGTCTAAGACTGATTTTCTGTGTATCAGCACTCTGACACGAGCATGTCATTTACAGATCTGTTCCTGCGCTCATCTGAGAGGTGAGATACGAGCTCATGCACAGAGCCGCACTAATAGCTGTTTAAGAGTGCGAGGCTTGCGTGAATAGATCTGGTTTTAATCGTTTTCTCTTATACGACTTATTTATGGTCTTGTCTACCAATGCAGAAGTCTTTCTCTCACTCCCTCACGCTCTCCTCCCATCACTCTATTTTTGTATCCTTTCTTCTCCTCTCTTCCCTCTCGCTGCTCGACCACAAAACAACTTGCACATACACAAAAGGGGCCTCTGAATTATACAGTGTTGAATAGTGTGACAGCACAATGCCACGAGTGAGGCAGCAAGTCCCCGTCTGTGCCGGGCCGTCCGTGTAGAGTTCAGAAAGGATGTTAGATCCTGTCATCTCTGGCCTGTTTTCTCTTTTTTGATGCGTTTGTCTATATATGCAATGTGCATGAACAATTTTAGGCACTTTTATAGATAAAAAATTATGAGTTATCAGACAATTGCCAGGGGAAACATACTGTTTTGTCAAAAAGTAAAGAGAAAAAAACTGGTAAAAGGGAGGGGGAGAATGTATGCAACTTTATCGCACATTCTGATTTTTATATCACAATTCTGACTTTTTTTTGTTCTGACTCTTTCTGACTTTTTCTTGCAATTCTGACCTCACAATTCTGACTTTATATCTCGCAATTCTGACTTTATGCAATTGCAATTCTGACTTTAATATCTCTGGCAATTCTGACTTATCTTTCTGAACTTTAATTCTTTATATCTCGCAATTCTGAGTTATACTTTAGCAAATTCTGACTTTATAACTCATTCTGACTTTAATCACACAATTCTGACTTTATATCTCACAATTCTGACTTTATATCTCCAATTCTGACTTTTGTTTGCTTTATATCTCTCAATTCTGACTTAAATTACGACTTTAATTCTGACTTTAATCTCGCAATTCTGACTTTTTTCAATTCTGACTTTAAATTTCTACTTTAATCTCACAATTCGACTTTATCTCACAATTCTGACTTTTCTTGCACTGACTTTATATTCCACAATTCTGACTTTTATCTAATTCTGACTAAATCTGACTTTGATCTCATTTATATCTCACAATTCTGACATTCTGACTTTATATTCACAATTCTGACTTTATATCTCACAATTCTGACTTTCTTCTGACACAATTCTGAAAATACTGCAATCCTGACTTTATATCTGCATTCTGACTTTATAATCTCGCAATTCTGACTTTATCTAATTCTGACTTATATCGCAATTCTGACTTATTCTCTGCTCACAATTCTGACCTTTATATCTCACAATTGACTTTATATCTCATTCTGACTTTATATCTCAATTCTGACTTTTTTTGCAATTCTGACTTTATATCGACTTTAAATCACACAATTCTGACTTTTATCTCACAATTCTGACTTTTCTTGCA
This sequence comes from Culter alburnus, assembly GCA_028476615.1. NCBI lineage: Eukaryota > Metazoa > Chordata > Actinopteri > Cypriniformes > Xenocyprididae > Culter > Culter alburnus. Next base: position 350,140 of record JAOTNS010001766.1, read on the forward strand.
ATTCTGACTTTATATCTCGCAATTCTGACTTTATATCTCACAATTCTGACTTTAAATCACAATTCTGACTTTATATCACGCAATTCTGACTTTATATCTCACATTCTGACTTTATATCTCACAATTCTGACTTAAATCATTCTGACTTTATATCTCACAATTCTGACTTTATTTCTGACTGACTTTATATCTCACAATTCTGACTTTATATCCAATTCTTTTTTCTTGCAATTCTTATATCTTTGACTCTAAATCACCAATTCTGACTTTTACACAATTCTGACTTTAATTTGACTTATATCTCGCAATCCTGACTTTATATCGAATTCTGACTTTATAACTCGCACAATTCTGACTTTATATCTCGCAATCCTGACTTTATATCTCGCAATTCTTTATAACTCGCATTCTGACTTTTTTATATCTCACAATTCTGACTATTCTCACAAATTCTGACTTTATCTCAAAATTCTGACTATCACATTCTGACTTATATTCTCGCAATTCTGACTTTAAATCACACAATTGGACTTTATATCTCACAATTCTGCCTCAATTCTGACTCTTAATCTTTATTCACAATTCTGACTTTTTTCTGACTGACTTTTTCTTGACTTTATCTCAATCTGACTTTATATCTCACTTTATATATCTCACAATTCTGACTTTAAATCACACAATTCTGACTTATACTTTCTGACTTCTTGCAATTTACTTTATATCTCGCAATTCTGACTTTATATCTCACAATTCTGACTTTATATCACACAATCTGACTTTATATCCAATTCTGACTTTATATCTCACAATTCTGACTTATATCTCACAATTTGACACTCGGACTTTACACACAATTCTGACTTTATATCTCGCAATTCTGACTTTTGCAATTGACTTCACAATTCTGACTTTATATCTCGCAATTCTGACTATAACTCGCAATTCTGACTTTAAAATCTCTTTATATCTCACAATTCTGACTTTATATCACGACTTTTTCTTGCAATTCTGACTTTATATCTCGCAATTCTGACTTTATATCTCGCACTTCTGACTTTTTTCTGACTTTATCTCACAATTCTGACTTTAATCCACAATTCGACTTTATATCTCACAATTCTGACTTTATTCTCGCAATTCTGACTTTTCTATTCTGACTTTATATCTCACAAATTCTGACTTTATATCTCACAATTCTGACTTATATATCACAATTCTGACTTATAAATTTGACTCGCAATTCGACTTTAAATTTATTCTGACTTTCTCACAATTCTGACTTTAATTCACTCCAATTCTGACTTTTCGCATTCTGACTTTATATCTCGCAATTCTGACTTGACTGCAATTCTTATATCTCACAATTCTGACTTTATATCTCGCAATTCTGACTTTATCACACAATTCTGACTTTATATCTCGCAATTCTGACTTTTTTCAATTCTGACTTTATATCTCTGACTTTATATCTCGAAATTCTGACTTTATAATCTGACTTTTAGCAATTCTGACTTATATATCGCAATTCTGACTCACAATTCTGACTTATATCACACAATTCTGACTTTATATCACGCAATTCTGCTGACTTTATATCTCACAATTCGGACTTATATCTTCGACTTTATAATTCTGACTTTATATCGCTTTATATCTCACAATTCTGACTTTATCTTTCTTCTTGATATCTGACTTTTATCTCGCTTTTAATTTGACTTTATCACAATTTGACTCTGACTTTATATTCTGACTTTTCTTGCAATTCTGACTTTATATCTCGCAATCCTGACTTTATAACTCGCAATTCTGACTTTATATCTCACAATTCTGATTTTCTGGACTTTTTCTTGCAATCTGACTTTAGGACTTTAAATTTCTGACTTTACTCACACAATTCTGACTTTATCTCAACTGAGACGCACGACTTTTACTTTCGAAATTTTTATATCTCAGACTTTATAACTCGCAATTCTGAATATCTCACAATTCTGATTTTTCTTGCAATTCTGACTTATATCTCGCAATTCACTTTAAATCACACATTCTGACTTTATAACTCACAATTGACTTTTCTTGCAATTTTTATATCTCAATTCTGACTTCGACTCTCACAATTGACTTTTAACTCACAATTCTGACTATTCTGATATATCTCGCAATTCTGACTATATCTCATAATTTTGACTTTATATCTCATAATTTTTACTTTATATCTTTCAATTCTGAATTATAACTCACAATTGTTAGCTTTATCCGTAATACTAAGAAAAGAAGTCAGGATTGCGAGATGTAAACTCGCAATTGTGAGAAAAGTTCAGAATTGTGAGATAAAAAGTCACAATTACCTTTTTTTTTTATTTAATGCCTGAAACAAGCTTCCATAAATAAATAAATATATAATTTGAAGTAGAAAGGATAATTTTGAATACTGTAAAATAAATAAACAGTATAATATTTAATTTTGACTTATTTATTTTACTTTAATTAATTGGTATTATATTAATATACAGTACCGGTCAAAAGTTTTGAAACATTACTATTTTTAATGTTTTTGAACGACGTCTCTTATGCTCATTAAGGCTGCATTTATTTCATAATAAATACAGAAAAAACAATAATATTGTGAAATATTATTACAATTTAAAATTATGGTTTTCTATTTTAATATACTTTAAAATATAATTTATTCCTGTGATCAAAGCTGAATTTTCAGCATCATTACTCCAGTCTTCAGTGTCACATGATCCTTCAGAAATTAATAATCATTCTAATTATTCAAAATGATCCTTTCTGCTTGGAAATATAAAATCCAACATGTTGTTTCTGTGTAATTTGATTTTCTTGTGATCAGCTTAGTTATGTTTGGAATCACAATCGGACAACCAGGTTCAGCGTGTCTTCTTTCACATTTGCCTAAAAACCTTGGCAGCCATATAAAACCTCACAGAACTGCCAGTACATTGTGTTAAAATTCTCTAAATTTCCTAGTTTACGTGACAAATTGCAGTGAGGACAAACATACAATATTTCCACAGCAAACACATCTGTTATAGAGCAGACACACCATGCCAAGCTCAACAAGGCAGATGAAATGCCTTCCATCCAATTTGTGCCCAACAACACTCGCTGTTTGAGTTCTGCACTGGCTGTCTGTGTAATTCCCCACTGGGACCGGTTCTGCTGTGTGCTTTAATGATGTCTTTTTTTAAAGGACCAGGACAGAGGCGCCATGGCAACAGTGATGCATGCCTCACCCGTACCCACTGTTAGGAATGAGGCAATCGGTGCCCCATGGCCAAGTTTTGATGTGAGAGACTGTTGTTCTGGCCAGAAGCATCCAGACTACGTGCAAATGAGCCATGCAGGACGAGAGCGTGAAGTTGTAATTCATTCATAATGTTAAATCACATCATTGTAACTGTGGCTGACACAATATTCCTCATTTAAATAATTCATATGGGGCGGGGCCTGGTTGAGTTAGTTAGTAGTGTGTTGAAACTGCTGGTTATGGTAAGGGGTGGGACATTTCCCAAACACCAATCACAACACATCAAGACTTTGCAGAAGAGCACAGTAAGTCTTCTTTAATATCGGATTATTTATGAGGGCTTTATCAAACACACCACTCTCTGAATTGTATATGGATATCCTTGAAAGGAAATTATTCTTTGGGAAGGTTCTCCCCAAAATAGAATCTGGAATAGACACCTCTCTCCAAACATTTTTGAGATAATATTCCTCTGTGTCCCTGTGTGATTCCGAACTGGGTAGAATGTTTCCAAGGGGATTACCAGGCCATTGAAAGTCACATTCCTCCTGTGATCCATCATGGCAGGAAAGTTCCCATGATCAGTTCTCATTTTTGGAAACCTGAGGTCTGCAGTAGGGCTGGTGTAGGGCAAATCACTGGCTTCCAGTACGATCTGTTTGTTGTTTCCTCCTTCTTTTTTTTTTTTTCTAGGGTCGGGTAAATGCTGACATTTCCTCTCCCATATGTCCAGATACACATAATTAATCAGGGTAATTCAAGGAAATCACAGTCATTTGAAAAACCAACTCGGGTAAAAGAGATATGAGTGGAGTCCTGTAATCTGAGGATTTGAGCAAATATACATTCATACACAATCTCATTTGGAAAATATTTCTCCTCTGTCACTGAGATTTCACATGAGAAACGCAGAGGGAACAAGGATCTGAGTTTAAGCTATATGATATTCGCTTTATAGTGTGTGTATCTGCAAACTGACGAGCAGATTTAAAGCCGTTTCAGGGTTATCAGAGTTCACACTTTTGACCCTGTGGACAATTTTCTTACAATCACTGCTTTAAATTATCTCCAGACAATATATACATATATATTATGTACCATATAAATATATTAAGGCTGTCAAAAGATTAATCACGATTAATCTCATCCAAAATAAAAGTTCATGTTTACATAATATATGTTGTGTATAATTATTATGTATATATACACACACACACACACACACACACACACACACACACACACACATGTTTGTTTTTGTGAATTGTGGGGACTTTCCATAGGCCGCAATGCATTTATACTGTACAAACCGTACTTTCTATCCCCTACCTACCCCTAACCCTAAACCTAACCATCACAGGAAATGTGCACCCTTTATTTTCTCACAAAAACATCATTTAGTATTTTTATTAATAATTTACATTGGGGGGACCGGTGGCTGGTCCCCACGATGTAGGTGAACTCAGGTTATATACATCGTGGGGACATTTGGTCCCCACAATGTAATATAAACAAAAGCACACACCACACACACACAGTATATTAAGAAATATTTTGTATTATATACTTTTATATAATTATTATATATATATAACAGATCTTCTTAAATATACACATGTATGTGTGTGTATTTATACATAATTATACATTATATATATATAATATATATAATATAATATAATTAATCATATATATATATATATAATATATATATATATATATTATATATATTATATATAATGCACACACATATTAAGCATTTATAAATATTAATGTATGATATATATTTAAAAATGTATATAAATGCATTTGTATATAAAATGTATATAAATTATATTCATAAATATATCTCACTATAAATAATTCAAGTTTAGATTATCGTATCGTGACATTTGAATTCATATACAGTATAATGAATTTTCATAATTCAAGATCAAATATCAGGGTCTTGGACAAAGATATAACAGTACAATCTATACTCTATATAAAATATAAAAAGTAGGAAAAACATGAAGGTATAGAAAAAGTTTCCAAGATAGTTATAATTTGTTCTTCCTATAACCAATAAAAAAAGATAACAATAAAAATGAATCCCTGAGGCATAAAATGCCTGTCGTTGATGAAACACTCTTGTTTTGTATTTGTGCAGCACTAACAGTATCTTGTGCTCCAGTGTGAGTCTAATCACTTTACAAAGACCAAATAATCCTTCACCAGCTTGTCTAGACGGACACTAAAATCCATTTACAGAGTATTGATAATAATAACAAGCACAGTTCCCCCTCACGCTACCAAAGACAGAACGACAAAAGCAAACATTTCTCTTGGAAGCTGTCTTCTCATCTCTCACTGAGTCAAAGCAAACAGCCTCTCCATCTTCCCTCTGTCCCTCACGTAACTTCATGTTTTTAAGACGGGATAGTGAAAATTAATTCCCCTCCCGTGCTTTATTGGGTTTGGTGCGACTCATCAGATGGGCTCTCGTTCTGTGTTTGTGCTATTTATAGAACAGTCTGTATCAATTACAATGGCCTTTGGACAGATGAAAATGAATGAGTTGAAAGAACAGAGCGCTCGTGCTTTCCAAAAGGTGATCAATGATTAAGATATTATGGATTTATGAGTTGCTTTAATGTTCAAAGTTGAGTCCAGTGCTGGTAGGAGATCGATCCTCCCTACAAAACCTCGTTTGGCAGCGACCGTGCAGATCGAGTTATCGTCGCTCTTGGCATCATTGTTTATTCATGCTGCGTTTGTTATCTTGAATATATCAATCCATTTTAATGCATTAGCATTGGATGAACTTATTTATTCTGATCACTGCTAATACTGTGAGACTTTATATACTTTTTGACTTTATAATATGCAGTTTTGGTGTGCACATATAATTGTTCTGACATATATTTTATTGCACGTAGTCATATTTTCCTAAACTCATTTTTGTTTCTGTAAAGTGTCATTTGCATGTTTTCCCATTTCTTTTTCCCATAATTTCAAGTCTTGTGTTTAGATTGCGATGGCTGCTGTGACCAGTGTTGATTTTGTTTTGATATTGTGTTTCTGTGCAACCAATTAGCATATGCATTTACCTCTTGTTAGATTTTGCTTTAGTGCATTGTTTTTAAACAACCATTTTGTGTTTTATATTTCTATATAAAGTTTCAAACCACATCTGACACGGAAATTAGTAGCCGACTCACGTAACAATCAAAAGTTTCCACAATCACGCATTAAAACGAAGGGCTTGTTTTATTGGAATTGAAATATCAAGCCTTGCTGGACCTCTTCAGTGTATACCCCGAATATCTCAGGGCTTCGTAATACAAAACAGCTCCAGTTGGGAAAATGCCAGTTCTCAAAATGTAATGTTTTACTGCCGCTGACAAACTGGAATTACGACACGGCTGACGGCGCCATGGCACACGGGGACTGCTTTAAATTGTTTGGAAGATGGTTGGTTTAGATTTACGCTGCGTATATAAACCGATAAATATAATTTAGTGAAATGATCACAGTCCGTTTGCCATCTCTGGCAATTGATTGGTTGTTCTGATTGGTGGATTGTCACACTGTCCAAGTCTCCATGTTAAAGGGTTAGTTCACTCCAACTGATGCTATTACAAACTCATATGACTTTCTTTCTTCCATATAACACTGAAGGAAACATTCAGAAACAGAATATTCATGCTGCTCTTCCTTAGTGAGCTTGGATTGGGACAGGGCCTTTCAGACTCCAAATACACCTCAAAAAAGCATTAAAGGGATTATTTCACTTTTTTAACTTTAGTTAGTGTGTAATGTTGCTGTTTGAACATAAAAAACATCTGCAAAGTTACGACACTCAAAGTTCAATGCAAAGAGAGATATTTTCTTTTACAGAAATCGCTTTTTAAGGACTACAACAAACGGCTGGTAGGGACTGAGCTTCTTCCCGAGGTTAGTGACAACCCTAAAATTTACATAAACCCCGCCCCTGAGAACACACAACAAAGGGGGCGGGGCCATGTTGGGCTGCTTTAGAGAAGAGGAAGAGTTGTTGTAGTAGAGTGTTGTTCATTTTACGCCGGACTGCTTCACAAACTTAACGCTGGATTTGCACAAAAGTTTAACATGACGGCACATGCTAGTGGATGAGTTGAATCAACTCCACAGCAACTACATAAATTTATCCACTAACCATTCAGAAACGTCCAGTTTCATTCTAAAAGTTGTAACTTCTTCCTGAGTCTCTCCATCAGTGTCGGCTCCGGTTTGAACAATGTAAGGCTGAACACCGTTACTGACAATCCTCATTTTGGCTGCGTGAGATTCTCCAGCTTTGTTGTTGTTGAGCTGTTAAAGCTCCGCCCTCTTCTGGAAAGGGGGCGGGAGCAGCAGCTCATTTGCATTTAAAGGGACACACACAAAAACGGCGGGTTTTTGCTCACTCTCTTTAAAATTGAAGAACCTTAGAGTTCTATAAAGACCCCAATGAACCTGTTTTTCTAAGAGTGCACGTGACTCATGCACTAAATTTCAAGTTTAGTTCTGTTCACTTTGTGTGAGAAACAGACCAAAGTTTAACTTATTGTTCCCTGAAAATCTTGCATGTCATCTGTGGTCCTTGTTCAATTTCATTGTACAAAAAAAAAAAAAAAACAGCTTGAACATTCTGCTAAACATCTACTTTTTTATGGAAAGTAAGTTATTGGGCTTTGGAATCTTACATATGCACTAACGTTGAAAAGTTTGTGGTCAGTAAGATTTTTTAAAAAAGTCTCTTCTGTTCACCAAAGCTGCATTTATTTGATCAAAAATACAGTAAAAACAGTGAAATATTTTGACAATTTAAAATAGCTGTTTTCTATGTGAATATATAGTAAAGTGTAATTTATTCCTGTGATCAAAGCTGAATTTTCAGCATCATTACTCCAGTCTTCAGTGTCACATGATCCTTCAGAAACACATTTGAGCAATTATTTCATATTTTCTGAATAAAAGAATTAATTTCTTTCGACCCCAAACTTTTGTACGAATGTTTACAGTATCTAAGTATTTACAGTATGTGTTTTCTGACTCTTTGCAGCTTTTGAAGATTATATTGAAATGTAAGGAGCAAGAATGTGGCATTCACATTGTGAGAGCGAACAGCAATATATTTTCTCTGTGAATGTTTTACATTGTGTGCTTGAGTATGAGTGTGTGTGTGTGTGCTTTGTTTATATTACATTGGGGACCAAATGTCCCCATGATGTAATAAAACCTGAGTTCACCTACATCGTGGGGACCAGCCAGCGGTCCCCACAATGTAAATGGGTTTATAAATCATATAGAATGAGTTTTTGTGAAAAGTAAAAGTTTGCACAGTTTCCTGTGAGGGTTAGGTTTAGGGGTAGGGGCAGGGTAGGGGGATAGAATGTACAGTTTGTTCAGTGTAAAATGCATTGAAGTCTATGGAAAGTCCCCACAATTCACAAAAACAAACATGTGTGTGTGTGTGTGTGTGTGTGTGTGTGTGTGTGTGTGTGTGTGTGCTTTGTTTATATTACATTGTGGGACCAAATGTCCCCATGATGTAATAAAACCTGAGTTCACCTACATCGTGGGGACCAGCCAGCGGTCCCCACAATGTAAATGGGTTTATAAATCATATAGAATGAGTTTTTGTGAAAAAGTAAAGTTTGCACAGTTTCCTGTGAGGGTTAGGTTTAGGGGTAGGGGCAGGGTAGGGGGATAGAATGTACAGTTTGTTCAGTGTAAAATGCATTGAAGTCTATGGAAAGTCCCCACAATTCACAAAAACAACATGTGTGTGTGTGTGTGTGTGTGTGTGTGTGTGTGTGAGTTACTTGAAGGAGTGTTTGTGATTGAGTGAGTCTGTAAACTAGCCCTGGGGATTGAGGTTGTAAAGGTTAACTGTGAGCCCGGCTTTATTACAGCACAATATCTGTCTAACCCTCTATAAGTCGCTACTTCACAAGATCATATAGACCCTCCGCAAAACAAGGTTTGGGTGTAGAAACAATCTGTATGATTTGATGTAAGCTTCAGTTAGTTATGTCTAACTACACAAACTGTCTACACACATGGCCACGAGTACATAATAGTTTTGTGTTAACTTGGTTTTAAATTACACTCTGAGTGCCTGTTAATCTAACCCTAATTATAGATACAATAGTCATGGATGCTAATTTACACAAGCAGCAATTACTCTTCCCCGTCGCCACAAGCGTCAGAGGGTCCTGCTGAATAAGATAAACCAGGTTGAGCTTCACCCCAAGTTCTGTGATGTTTCACATTTTATGCATTTAAAAAGAAAAAATGCATCGACCGATATTGGATATTTAATTGTGTGTGCTCATTTCTCCTATTGTTATATATGAATTGTCTGTGATGACATCTAACGCTCATTTATACTGTACATTATGATGTCGTGATGCTTGAATTTACTTGCAGCAAAAGAGTATTTACACACTACCATTCAATACCATTTATTTTTGAAAGAAATTAATACTTTTATTAGCTGTTTTAACCCAGCGAATGGGTTGTTTTAACCCAGCGAATTGGGTTGTTTTAACCCAGTGGTTGGGTTGTTTTAACCCATGAATTGGGTTGTTTTAACCCAGTGAATTGGTTGTTTTAGTTTGGGTTGTTTTAACCCAATGAATTGGGTTGTTTTATTTGTGTTTTAACCCAGCGAATTTGTTTTAACCCAATTTGGTTTTAACCCAGCGAATTTGTTGTTTAATTGGGTTGTTTTAACCCAGTGAATTGGGTGGTTTTAAGTCAGTGGTTGAGTTGTTTTAACCCAATGAATTGGGTTGTTTTAAACCAGCAAATTTGTTGTTTTAACCCAGCAAATTTGTTGTTTTAACCCAGCGATTGGGTTGTTTTAACCCAGTGGTTGGGTTGTTTTAACCCAGCGAATTGGGTTGTTTTAACCCAGCAAATTTGTTGTTTTAACCCAGCGAATTTGTTGTTTTAACCCAGCGATTGGGTTGTTTTAACCCAGCGAATTGGGTTGTTTTAACCCAGCAAATTGGGTTGTTTTAACCCAGCGAATTTGTGTTTAACCAGCGAATTGGGTTGTTTTAACCCAGTTTGTTGTTTTAACCCGAATTGTGTTTTAACCCAATGAATTGGTTGTTTTACCCAGTGAATTGGTGGTTTTCAGCCCAATGAATTGGGTTGTTTTAAACCAGCAAATTTGTTTTTTTTTGTTTTAACCCAGCGAATTTTTTAACCAGTTGGGTTTTTAACCAGCAAATTGGGTTGTTTTAACCAGCGAATTTGTTTTGCAACCCAGGGTTGTTTTAACCAGCGAATGGTTGTTTTAACCCATGGTTGTTTTAACCCAACGAATTGGGTTGTTTTAACCAGCGAATTGGTTTTTAACCCAGCGAATTGGTTGTTTTAACCCAGTGGTTGGGTTGTTTTGACCCAATGAATTGGGTTGTTTTAACCCAGCGAATTGGGTCGTTTTAACCCTCTGGAGTCTGGAGAAGTTTTGACATGCCCTGACATTTGTGCTTTTTTCATTTGTTCATAAACACATTAATGACACAAGTGTCATTACACTGTATTCAACACAAACTAGGCTACCATAATATGTGAGGAACATGTATGTACATGTTTGTGTTTTTGAAGGAATAACGTTTATGCGTGGTTATTGAAAAAACAAAAAACTTAAGTCACTGAAATAAGGCCAAAAAAAGTATATAAATCTGTGTTCATAAGACTTGGGTATTGGAGGTTGTAGACTAGAGTTTTTGCTTCAGAATTATGTAAAAATTATGCTGCCTACTCCTTCATATAAAAATATATTGATTTAGTTTTGTAAGTCACTTTTGTCAAGAAACACAGTATGCGTGGAGGTGTGAATGATCATGAATAATGGGCCATTTACACCTGAGAAGACAAAAGAATCAAATAAATGACCTGAAATGACTTGCATATTAATGAGGCCTTTCAGTCAGGTAGAGTGTGAAAAAAACCTCTGTAATCATGTCTCAGCTCAATTTAAAATAATGGTATTATTATATTCTTTAAAATATAATGTATTTCTGTGATGCAAAGTGTCTGAACAATTATGTTACCTCTATGGCATTTCATATAGGCTTTTAGCTTAAAGCATGCACATTTGGAGAAATATTGATGGATTCTTATATGTTTATGTCAAATTTCTATACAGAGGAGTAATATTTATTCTATATTTATTCTATATATCATCACTATGAGTGCTGGATACAATTCATACTTGCAGCCGGAGGGCGCTCTGTACACATTTAGGCCACAAATCCATATAAAGAAGAAGAAGAACCAGGAACTAACTGCATGTCTTCTAGAGTTCGCTAACCATGGCTTTAACATCCAGATAAACACTTTTCAAGATAATAAATACACGATTGAGACGATGTATGCATGTATTGCTTTTGAATTTGCGTTTGAATAGCGCTGGCTCCGTGGGCGTGGCCGCATTAGCGGATAATGAGCTGAATCACGGACTTCTGACATGGCTCTCTTTTCATACAGATTACATAAACACAAAATGTTTGTTTTCGATTTGACTTGCACGATTTAAAACCTGACATTTCAACGTTTCTTTAGACATAAGTTTAATTTTTTTTGTCATTCGTATTCACTAAGTTACAGTTCATTTTCTGAGAACTATCAGATTGGACTTTGTTCAGAGGGAGACGAGAGATCACGCATCATGTTAGTTTTCTTTATTTTACAAAAAGCACAGCATTTTGTTTTTACTCTGAGTGTACACAAATGAAAGAAGATATTCAACAGATTAAAATGGTGTATAACTCTTAATTGTATGTGCAACATTGACGGAGTATTTTGAGTCTCTTTCACACTGGTAAGAAAAAAAACACGGTGGTATCGCCGGCGATACCCTCAGACCTCAGAGTGTTAAGTCAGTGGTTTTTTTAACCCAATGAATTGGGTTGTTTTAACCCAGCGAATTGGGTTGTTTTAACCCAGCGAATTGGTTGTTTTAACCCAGTGAATTGGGTTGTTTTAACCCAGTGGTTGGGTTGTTTTAACCCAATGAATTGGGTTTTTGTTTGTTTTAACCAGCGAATTGGTTGTTTAACCCACCGAATTGGTGTTTTAACCCAGCGAATTGGGTTGTTTTAACCCGTTGTTTTGAAACCCAGTGAATTGGGTTGTTTTAACCAAACCCAGCGAATTGGTTGTTGTTGTTTTAAACCCAATGAATTGGTTGTTTTAACCAGCCCAGCGAATTGGGTTTTGGGTTGTTTAACCCAATGAATTGGGTTGTTTTAACCCAGCGAATTGGGTTGTTTTAACCCAGCGAATTGGGTTGTTTAACCCAGTGAATTGTTGTTTTAACCCAGCGAATTGGGTGTTTTGGTTGGGTTTTTAACCCAGTGAATTGGGTTGTTTTAACCCAGCGAATTGGGTTGTTTTAACCCAGCGAATTGGGTTGTTTTAACCCAGTGAATTTGTTGTTTTAACCCAGCGAATTGGGTTGTTTTAACCCAGTGGTTGGGTTGTTTTAACCCAATGAATGGGTTGTTTTAACCCAGCAAATTGGGTTGTTTAACCGAATTTGGTTGTTTTAACCCAGCGATTGGGTTTTTTAACCCACCAGCGAATTGGGTTGTTTTTGGTTGTTTTAACCCAGTGGTTGGGTTGTTTTAACCCAATGAATTGGGTTGTTTTAACCCAGCGAATGGGTTGTTTTAACCCAGCGAATTTGTTGTTTTAACCCAGCGAATTGGTTGTTTTAACCCAGCGAATGGTTTTTTCCCAGTGGTTGGGTTGTTTTAACCCAATGAATTGGGTTTTTAACCAGCGAAACCCAGCGAATTGGTTGTTTTAACCCAAACCAGAATGGGTGTTTTAACCCAGCGAATGGTGTTTTAACCCAATGAATTGGGCTGTTTTAACCCAGCGAATTGGTTGTTTTAACCCAATGAATTGGGTTGTTTTAACCCAGCAAATTGGTTGTTTTAACTCAGCGAATTGGTTGTTTTAACTCAGCGGTTGGGTTGTTTTAACCCAGCATTTTGGAGGATGCTAAAAATTCAGTTTTGATCACAGAATAAATTACATTTTTGTATATATTCACATAAAAAAAAACTATTTTAAATTGTTATATATATATTCTATACATTCATCACGTCTCTGTGTTTTTGTAAATGCTTTGCAGAGAAAAAAATATTTTGAAAAGAAGTTTCTCTAAATATGCATTGTCCTTCGAGACACTTCAGTATACAATTCATCATGTACAATATTATCTGTTGCATCAAACATAGAATTCATTTGTCCACAATGGTTTATAGTGTAGTTTAAACAGATTGCTTTAGCAGTAACAGAGCTCTGAACTCTCATAAACTCTCATAAAGCATGCTGGACAGAAGCAGGGCTGATCGTGTGTCTGCAGCAGTGGGCTGGCGTCAGTCGTTATCACTGACCTCAGCGTTCATCATGTGACCTGACCTGTAATTCACAGACCCCAAAACGTTTACAGTCCTGTGTCAACTAGCAGTTAGGGAGAGATTCTGCTCTGTTGGGTGATTTTCCTCAGCGCTCAGAAGGGTGATTTAGTGGCTCTGTAAGCAGGTCGGGTGTTATGGGTAAAGCCCCTCTGTCACCTCCACAGCTTGAGTCATGTGAACTTTTATCAATCTGGGAAGGAGCGTTTCCTTTTCTGAAGGACTTAAATGGAATCAGGCATATTTAATTTGATGAAATCAGAATCATCTAAAGGAAACATTTAACACTCTATGGTATGCATGTGGAATATTTCTTATAATTAGATTTTATTATTATTATTATCATCATCATCTAAGTAAAGTTTAGATACATTTTTGATGATTCATACATTTGCTGCATTTTTTGCAAGCACATCTTTAAATAGAAAATCAAAATAAAAGTCTAACATTTTGACCTCTTAAATGCGTGCGTCTCTAACATCACTCGTTTCACGTCGCCCCGTTCACCTTCTCACATCGCTGCACTTTGCAAATAAACACAATCAATCTGTAAGTCAAGCGGTAAACTTCGCCGGCTTTAAACACCCTGGTGATATCAATATAGACGTGACTGCTCTCGGGTCAGATTTTTGAGCGCTGATATGGCTGACCTTGACTCATTTGGCATGACCCTCCGCTGGTGGGCAGCTGTGAGACGTAAGCCAATCCCCAGGTGCAGCGGAGCGGCTTCGACTCCATCGCACTCCCATGTGTGAGAGTATCTTTGAGACAAAGTGCAGGTGACAGTCTTCGCAGGGTTTGCCTTGAATTATTTATATTTAGTTCAAAATAGGTTCATTTTCATCATTATGTTTGATTTTATTTATCATTACCAACACTCATTACACTCTAAAGGCTGTTCACAACAAGGATGAAAACATTCTAGTCCACTCCACAACTCATGCCCGTCGCCAAGGGGGGAATTGGGGGTCAGAGACCCCAGAGATGACACAACGTGCCCTAATTGTACAGTAAAAAAACTTAATTCTGTGGAATTCAGCCATTCACGTATTATATAACGAAACGTCTTCAACAACATTTAGCTCACGGGAACACTGATCTGTACAACGGTAACTTTAACACATCTTCAGAAATATAAATCAGAAATTAGTCAGAGAGTGTTTAAGGCTGGGCATGGCTTACGTTCCCCTGCACATGGACTTGAGACTAGTGCTGGATTTTCTTATTCATTTGCCTGCTGCTGCTACTATGCAAGCTTGTTTCCACCACTGAATAAAAAAATAAAAAGGTAATTGCGTCACATTTTTGACTTTTTTTCTCAGAATTGGGTGATATAAACTCAGAATCGAGTGATATACAGTTGCAATTGTGAGTCAGAATTGTGGGATAAATTCGCAATTATGAGAAAAAAATAGTCAGAATTGCTTGATATACAGTCATAATTGTGTGTTTTAAAGTCAATATTATGAGAAACTCACAATTCTGGGGAAAAAAGTCAGAATTGTGTGATATACAGTCACAATCTCGTGTTTTAAAGTCAGAATTGCATTATATATAATCGCAATCGCATGTTTTAAAGTCAAAATTTGAGATAAACTCACAATTATGAGAAAAAAAGTCAGAATTGCGTGATATACAGTCTGTATATCACATAATTCTGACTTTTTTCCCCAGAATTGCAAAATTATCTCACAATATTGACTTTAAAACAAGCAATTGCAACTGTATATCACTCGATTCTGACTTTAAAATGTGATTGCGACTGTATATCATGCAATTCTGAATTTTTACCCCAGAATTGCGAGTTTATCTCACAATTCTGAATTTAAAACATGCAATTGCGACTTTATATCACGCAATTCTGACTTTTTTCCCAAGAATTGCAAGTTTATTTCATAATATTGACTTTAAAATACACAATTACAACTGCATATCAAGCAATTCTGACTTTTAAACATGCAATTGTGATTACAAGTATTGTGATATACAGTCACAATGGCGTGTTTTAAAGTCAGAATTGCGTGATATAAAGTCGCAATTGCATGTTTTAAATTCAGAATTGTGAGATAAACTCACAATTCTGGGGTAAAAATTCAGAATTGCATGATATACAGTTGCAATCACGTTTTAAAGTCAGAATCGAGTGATATACAGTTGCAATTGCTTGTTTTAAAGTCAATATTGTGAGATAATTTTGCAATTCTGGGGGAAAAAGTCAGAAATGTGTGATATACAGTCACAATTGCGTGTTTAAAAGACAGAATTGCTTGATATATAGTTGAAATGTTGTATTTTAAAGTAAATATTATGAGATAAACTTGCAATTCTGGGGAAAAAAGTCAGAATTGTGATATACAGTCACAATGGCATACTTTAAAGTCAGAATTGCGTGATATACAGTCACAATCGCGTGTTTTAAAGTCGAAATTTTGAAATAAATTTGCAATTATGAGAAAAAAAGTCAGAATTGTGTGATATAAAGTCGCAATTGCATATTTTAAATTCAGAATTGTGAGATAAACTTGCAATTCTGGGGTAAAAATTCAGAATTGCATGATATACAGTCGCAATCACATGTTTTAAAGTCAGAATCGAGTGATATACAGTCGCAACTGTATGTTTTAAAGTCAAAATTTTGATAAACTTGCAATTATGAGGGGAAAAAAATGTATTCCATTGCGGAAACAAGTTTCCATATGCTTCTGATTGCTGAAATGCTGTCCATAACTGCTGGTCTAGGATCAGTTTTCTCCATAATAAAAGAAAAGAATATTGGCGAAACTCTGGTGTTTGTAAATCCTCTTATTATAACAGGCAATTCTGTGCTTTGGTGTTGTTTTAATATAAAACTTTTGGACTATTTCAGTTAGGCTAAATACGGGATGTCATTGCTTTGCTGAATGTCTGTTTCTCAGATTTTTAAAAAGTGTGCCCCCCTATGAAAACGAAATGCCCCCTCATTATATATATTCTGGCAATAGATAAAAATATAGAAGCTTTTGTGATTCTTTAAAATTGAGTCAAGAAGTGACTGTTTTAAATGACTCAAGCCAATTGAAAAACATGATTATTTCTCTTTCTATACTTCATCTGTTGTCTTTGGGTAGGCATGTTTATTTATGAATGGAAGTGGGAAATAACTATACACCCACTAAAGCCCTTTACTGCTTCCTCTGATGTTCTTTACACAGAGTTTCTGTTTGTGTAATCTTGATTCTCCTTCCTTTTTATTCCCGCTAGTTTAGGGCATGATACAAGCGAAATCCCCTCAGAAAGGCAGAGCGAAGGATCTCTGGGCTAATGTTTCTCCAGGCCACCAGAAGAGCTTCCACACCCTTGTGAAGGTGACTTAACTTGCTCCCAAAGCTCTGGCCAACATCATCTCAGAGTCCAAACCTCTGTTGCCTCTTAAACTGGATCACAGTCAAACGTTTTATCCGTCGAGAGAGCTTAATGGAAGACACAGACCCAGATTGGGAAGCTTAATGTCGTAGTTCAAATGTCTCGTCAAAACTACTGATCGAATTGCGCCTTCAGTGTGATCCTTTGTATTCCTTCCAATCATTTCCATCAAGGTTTGGCTGTTTATTGCAAAGAGACACTTGTATCAGTATAACTTGCTTTTCAGAGTCGTCTGTTACGTACTGAAGTGATCAAAACAAAGACATCGGCTTTATAATCACTGATGTTAATTCTACATGACAAGTTGCTGGTGGCTAAAGCGGTAACAGGTTGAATTTTGTCTAAGGATTTCATTTTTTTATGTTGGCAAGTGAAGAAATAGATTTCCACACCCTTTCATTTGGTTTCTTGTTTTGCATATTTTTATATCTATATCACAATGACTTCATATCTCAACCCCAATATGTTCATTTAGTCACTGGAGCGCTCCAAACTTTAAAATTACAACCAATTCGGCCACAACTAAACAAACGTGCTTTGCTTTGCCAAGTGATTCGTTCAGCTTGTAGTTTGACTCTTGGTTACAGAACAACACTCTTCAGTTTGAACCGTACAAAACAATGCAAACTTGTCGGAATGACTAAAGCAGATGTAAATATGATAAAACTGTTAATTGAAACTGCAGCATGGTGACAATCAGGTCCTTGAACTGCAATTGAATCGGACATGGAGTCTGAGAAGTCATGTTAAAATTCGACTCCCTGTTGGTCTGTTCTCTTCAGTGGATTCACAAGGGATCATTCATGATGTAATAAGTGGAGCAAAACGACCAGCTGGAATCGTGGAAAAAGATGGAGTGGGCGACTCTGTTGTCACTGTCGATTTGCTTAAGTGTCGTGCAGACAGAGATTTTCCGTCACACATCAGGGTGTATGGATTTCACTTGGTGACGGATCCAGATGCACCTTGTTAGTTGAACAAGAGTGAAACTACAGTTCTGAACCGTTTTAAAATTCTGACAGATACCAGTAAGTAGATAATTGTAATGTTATGATGGTGTTGTATATAAATGTAGCTCATATTGTAACAATCGTCCACCGTAGGCGAGTTAAATAAACTCAAGTGCAGTTTATTTAAAATTTAAAAATACAGAGCAAACAGAACCAAACCACGACTTAAACATGAACATGAAAACAGTGTTACATAAAACAAAGACAAGATACAATGAGGGCTATATACACACAAAGACTAATGACTAATAACAAGATAGACCTTATGCTGCGTTCACGCCACCTCGTATTTACCGGAATCTTGAGATGACAACACGTGACGTTATATTCAGAGCTGTTCACGTCCTTTTGCTTCTTGGAATTATGCGTTTCCATGACACCACTATCAACGCCTAAATGAATCTACAGCGGTCAGGTGGTACATGTGGGAGCTTTCAGAAAACTCCCAGCTTACAAGCTGTAATTACGAGCTCTACGAGGACGTGAACGATTTTTACAAGCTAGAGTCTCGTAACTACAGGAATTACGAGGCCGCGTGAACGCACTTTAAGATAGAACTAAGAAACACCTGACAGGAACAAACCAAAGGAATCACATGACTGTGAGAACTTCAAAATAAAAGACATGAAATCTTGAACAAAACCTAAAAAGACATGACATATTTACACAGACACGCATGGGGATAGTTACTTTAAAAGTAATATGTTACAATATTGCATTACTCCCAAAAAAATAACTAATTGTGTTACATAGTTACTTTTTGTGGATAGTAATGTGTTACATTACTTTTATGTTACTTTTACTGTGACGGTTATCAAAAAAAAGACCTCAATATATACACAAACACACACACACACACACACACACACACACACACACACACATATATATTATATATATATATATATATATATTATATATATATATATATATATATACACACACACACACACACACACACACAAAACACAGTGTTGGCGAAAGTTACTTTAAAAGTAATGCGTTTCAATATTGCGTTACTCCCTAAAAAGTAACTAATTGTGTTACTTATTTACTTTATATGGGGGGGTCAAAATATTTCATCAATACAATGTTCCCAAATTAACCAAAAAAATATTTTCTTTTCATGTGCCATCAACATGTGTGCAGTAGAGGATTAAAAGTAATGCTTTTTCAATATTGCGTTACTCCCTAAAAAGTAACTAATTGTGTTACTTATTTACTTTATATGGAAAGTAATGTGTTACATTACTTTTATGGTGACAGTTATCAAAATAAAAGACATGAATATATATATATATATATATATATATATATATATACAGTACAGTCCAAAAGTTTGGAACCACTAAGATTTTAATGTTTTTAAAAGAAGTTTCGTCTGCTCACCAAGGCTACATTTATTTAATTAAAAATACAGTAAAAAACAGTAATATTGTGAAATATTATTACAATTTAAAATAACTGTGTACTATTTAAATATATTTGACAAAGTAATTTATTCCTGTGATGCAAAGCTGAATTTTCACACATTAAATGTTTCTTGAGCAGCAGATCAGCATATTAGAATGATTTCTGAAGGATCATGTGACACTGAAGACTGGAGTAATGATGCTGAAAATTCAGCTTTGCCATCACAGGAATAAATTACTTTGTCAAATATATTCAAATAGAAAACAGTTATTTTAAATTGTAATAATATTTCACAATATTACTGTTTTTACTGTATTTTTAATTAAATAAAGTAGCCTTGGTGAGCAGACGAAACTTCTTTCTAATTACTTAGTTACTTTTTATGTGACAGTTATCAAAATAAAATACATAACCACATGAACAAAACCTAAACAGACATGACATATACATGCACTGTATGTATACACACACACAGTGTTGGGGAAAGTTACTTTAAAAGTAATACGTTACAATATTGCATTACACCCTAAAAAGTAACTAATCATGTTAGTTAGTTAATTTATGGAATGTAATGTGTTACATTATTTTTACATTACTTTTTCTCACCTGGGCTGAGTTTGCTTGTTTGTTTTTTAATATCAACTAAAAAAGTTAAATTTTTGGCAAAAGTAAAGGTCCTTTCACACCAAAACACAGGGAAAAAACCCCCTCTTATTTTAGCAATAAAAACACAAATGTGTTGTTTATCTAAAGTCATTTTTGCTTGTTAGTATGGTTAAATTGGATCGTTAAAGGTCAGCAGCAAAGACATTGCTCAATACAAGTATATTTGTGTTATTTATCATTTAATTATTGCAGGTTTGCGTAATATTCAGAGTTTTTCAGGAAAACTGAACTCTCTTCAGGTTTGGAAACTGATGATAAGTGATGCACATAGATATATAATGACCTCAGTGTCATCTCTCAAGGTTTAACCAACAGAAGTATCGTTGTGTTTGTAAAGCCTGTTCTGGTCTTGTCATCTCTCCAGCTAGGAGATTACAATGAAAGCCTTCATGATAAACCCCAGCGTCTCCTGTAGCTGTAGATATCTGCATCTCTTCCTCTCTGAACAAATGACCTACATCTGCTTCCACCTACCTTTAAGACCGGCTCTTCAGGACACTGTTCGAGTTCGTTTAAAACCGAGTCGCTCCAGGTCATCATGAAGAGACTTAGATAAGAGATTCCTTTAAAACGATGCCAACATGGAAATGTCCTTTCTTTAAAGAGTTACTGTGTGGCTTTTTTAAAGGAAGTCATAACTGTGATGGGTTTGATTACCCCCGTGTCCTTGTGCAGAATGGTGTCTCCTTTCGTTTTATTGGCCTCTTAAAAAGTTTGTCAAACCCTCCATGTGCTGTGGGTGTTAAAGTGTCTTTAGGACTGTTGGAGTTGTCAAGTTAAGGGTGTTTTACCTCTGAATGGATTTTACAGCCACTGGAGTGTCGATTATGTCAGGCTTAAGAGGTCATGTTGACATCTGAGCTTGATTCTTTAGTTTTGTCCTTTAGTGTTATGCTTTTGGGGATATTATCTTTTATGCAGTGTATAATATAGCTATTTGTGAATATAAAAGTGGAGTTTTTGTGTTTCTGAACTGCCTGAAACGAGTCGTCAGTAAGGTGTGTGTTTTCAAACATGGTCTTTTTGCTTGTCACCACAGATTGAGAACTACGTTAAAGACAATATGAAGACAGAGATGGTGCAGTTACAACAGAGTGCCGTCCACAACCACACGGCGGCCATGTTAGAGATGGGCACCAGTCTTCTCTCCCAAACAGCCGAGCAGACGCGCAAGCTGACCGATGTCGAGACACAGGTATCCTCCCAAAATCCATTTCATGCTCCATTAAGTGAACAATCTTTTTTTTTCCTATGCATCCCTTTAATACGGCTCTTGACAAGCCAAGGAAAACACTAGAGCCACATTAGACATGCAGTCTCTTTTAATGTATCATGCTAATGTTTTTATTGCTAAATCTCTTTATGACTTGTGCACTTCAATGAGACAGAGGGATACAGTTAAGTTGTGTTTTGCTGATTTGTCAAATAAGAGTTTGACTTGAGAGAATAACTGTTCATAAGTGCTACCGTATGGTGCTGCGGTATAGCGGTCCTGTTTACGACTTCTCGTGAAGTGCCGCAGTTAGTATTAACTTACTTAATGGTTTTAACGTCTGTGTTTTTGCGGAAGGATTACTGTATTTGTATTGGATTGTCATTGTTTTTAGGTTTTAAATCAGACGTCACGGTTGGAAATTCAGCTGCTGGAGAATTCACTATCAACCAACAAGCTGGAGAAACAACTTATGATACAGATCAATGAAATCAACAAGATCCATGACAAGAATGGGTAAAAACCTCAAACACTCGCCTCACACTCCATCAACTATACAACATGAAATACAAACCCGATTCCAAAAAAGTTGGGACACTGTACAAATTGTGAATAAAAACAGAATGCAATGATGTGGAAGTTTCAAATTTCAATATTTTATTCAGAATACAATATAGATGACATATCAAATGTTTAAACTGAGAAAAGGGAAAAATAAGTTGATTTTAAATTTCATGGCATCAACACATCTCAAAAAAGTTGGGACAAGGCCATGTTTACCACTGTGTGGCATCCCCTCTTCTTTTTATAACAGTCTACAAACGTCTGGGGACTGAGGAGACAAGTTGCTCAAGTTTAGGAATAGGAATGTTGTCCCATTCTTGTCTAATACAGGCTTCTAGTTGTTCAACTTTCTTAGGTCTTCTTTGTCGCATCTTCCTCTTTATGATGCGCCAAATGTTTTCTATGGGTGAAAGATCTGGACTACAGGCTGGCCATTTCAGTACCCGGATCCTTCTTCTATGCAGCCATGATGTTGTAATTGATGCAGTATATGGTCTGGCATTGTCATGTTGGAAAATGCAAGGTCTTCCCTGAAAGAGACGACGTCTGGATGGGAGCATATGTTGTTCTAGAACTTGGATATACCTTTCAGCATTGATGGTGCCTTTCCAGATGTGTAAGCTGCCCATGCCACACGCACTCATGCAACCCCATACCATCAGAGATGCAGGCTTCTGAACTGAGCGCTGATAACAACTTGGGTTATCCTTGTCCTCTTTAGTCCGGATGACATGGCGTCCCAGTTTTCCAAAAAGAACTTCAAATTTTGATTCGTCTGACCACAGAACAGTTTTCCACTTTGCCACAGTCCATTTTAAATTGAGCCTTGGCCCAGAGAAAACGCCTGCGCTTCTGGATCATGTTTAGATATGGCTTCTTTTTTGACCTATAGAGTTTTAGCAGGCAACGGCGAATGGCACGGTGGATTGTGTTCACTGACAATGTTTTCTGGAAGTATTCCTGAGCCCATGTTGTGATTTCCATTACAGTAGCATTCCTGTCTGTGATGCAGTGCCGTCTAAGGGCCCGAAGATCACGGGCATCCAGTATGGTTTTCCGGCCTTGACCCTTACGCACAGAGATTGTTCCAGATTCTCTGAATCTTTGGATGATATTATGCACTGTAGATGATGATAACTTCAAACTCTTTGCAATTTTTCTCTGAGAAACTCCTTTCTGATATTGCTCCACTATTTTTCGCTGCAGCATTGGGGGAATTGGTGATCCTCTGCCCATCTTGACTTCTGAGAGACACTGCCACTCTGAGAGGCTCTTTTTATACCCAATCATGTTGCCAATTGACCTAATAAGTTGCAAATTGGTCCTCCAGCTGTTCCTTATATGTACATTTAACTTTTCTGGCCTCTTATTGCTACCTGTCCAACTTTTTGGAATGTGTAGCTCTCATGAAATCCAAAATGAGCCATATTTGGCATGACATTTCAAAATGTCTCACTTTCAACATTGATATGTTATCTATATTCTATTGTGAATAAAACATAAGTTTATGAGATTTGTAATTATTGCATTCCTTTTTAATCACAATTTACAGTGTCCCAACTTTTTTGGAATCGGGTTTGTACATATGTGTGCATATACAATATATGGCGTTTAAAATGTCATTTATAGTAATATCATATAATATGACTTATAATATGTGATTTTGTTTCTTATAACTGTGCTATCACAATATATACATACACTTGCCTGCATATATATTATATATATATATATATATATATATATATATTCTGAGGTGGAAAAAAGCTTCTATAAATGGCTTTTTAATGCTATAATTTAAAATATAATTTAATTAGACAGAAAAAAAGCTGACAGGAAAAAGCAAACACTGACTACAACATAATCAGTTATTCATATTTCATTGTTTCTTTCTTGTTTTTGCATGTGTTCATAATTTCTTTGTATGACAGCCTGGCTAAATATTATGTTGCACAATTTGTCCTATTTTATTGCGTTATCACAAATAAAACAAGCACAACTATGCAATATGCTTAAAAATCTTTTAATAATATTTGAATAAAGGGTGAAGATGTCAGTTTTCCTCACTTTTGGCCACTACTGTACTTCAAATGTTCTTATGAAACAATAATGTTTCTTTATTGCAATTGTTTTAGTCATAAAGAGCAAATAAATGCACTTAGATAATACAGGTATATATATCATATTGCATGGTTTGAATGTGTGCATCCAGGTAAATAAAATGTCTTACAGTCCTGGGCCAAGATCCCTGACTTCATCAAGGCTTGATTTGATTATATTTACAGTATTTTTCAGTATTCAAAGGCAGAAGAAATGGAGAGCGCTTTGTTGCAGCTGTAATAAATACTGATATGAACGTAGTCTAACTCCATAATTTACACACCATACAAACAAACACAGTTCATCTTATAGCTTTAGGGATCAGTGAAAGTCTAAAACCGATCCAGGCCTTAAATCTTGGAAACCTGATGCATGATGCACTGGATTCTCTCGCTTATTACAATTAAATTCAATCCACATAAAGAACTTAAAAGAATGTATTCGTTTTAGATTGAAATAGGAGAAAGTTATAATGTCAATCTATATTATAGGATGAGTAATTACATCATCACTGGTAAGGAAAATGCTAGACATACATATATGCTTTTTTAGTTTATTATCTATTTTTTAAATAGAGGGATATGAATGTGTGTGTGTGTGTTCAACAACAGCTGGACTCAAAGCAGAGCAATGGGAATTAAAGCCCTGGATTTGACAGTAACGAACATATCCTTTCAGAACGATCAGTACACAGAAAATTGGATCGTGCTCCAAAAGCTTTGCATTGCAAAATTCATCTTCACAGAGAATAAAGTTGAGCGGTGGGTCACGGGACGTCACTCATGTCTTGGCGTGTTCCACTGCTCTGCACCGTATGGGACCGAGCTAAAGCCTGAGAGCTTGCGCTGTGAAGAACTGAAAATCATTTTGTGTAATGATCTGTATTGTGGTTCTGGCATAAGAATCTGTGTTTCCTAAAAATTACAGACGAGTGAGATTTGAACATCTGTATTGGCAGATTAAACAGCAGCACAGTGAGACGACTTAACCAGGGTCACTACTGAGGCCTGAAATGTTTGTTTTGTGGCTCAGTCTTTTGTTTTTAGTGTGCAATGTTGAGAAGTAACTAATTAATAGTAGCAACATAACAAATTAACTAAATTTTATTAGTAGCATAATAGTAGTAAAAAGTGATTCACCTATTGGAGTCCCAGTGGAGCATTTTATAGTGTAATATTATATTCTGCTATTCATTACTGTGAACTATGAATTATAAATCAGGGTATTTACTCATTTTATTAGTTGCATTATGTAAATGCAACTGGCATACACACACACACACACACACACACACACACACACACACACACACATATATATATATATATATATATATATATATACAGTACAGTCCAAAAGTTTGGAACCACTAAGATTTTTAATGTTTTTAAAAGAAGTTTCGTCTGCTCACCAAGGCTACATTTATTTAATTAAAAATACAGTAAAAGCAGTAATATTGTGAAATATTATTACAATTTAAAATAACTGTGTACTATTTAAATATATTTGACAAAGTAATTTATTCCTGTGATGCAAAGCTGAATTTTCAGCATCGTTACTCCAGTCTTCAGTGTCACATGATCCTTCAGAAATCATTCTAATATGCTGATTTGCTGCTCAATAAACATTTATGATTATTTTCAATGTTGAAAACAGTTGTGTACTTTTTTTTCAGGATTCCTTGATGAATAGAAAGTTCAAAAGAACAGCATTTATCTGAAATACAAAGCTTCTGTAGCATTATACACTACCGTTCAAAAGTTTGGGGTCAGTAAGAATTTTTATTTTTATTTTTTTGAAAAGAAATTAAAGAAATGAATACTTTTATTCAGCAAGGATGCATTAAATCAATCAAAAGTGGCAGTAAAGACATTTATAATGTTACAAAAGATTAGATTTCAGATAAACACTGTTCTTTTGAACTTTCTATTCATCAAAAATCCTGAAAAAAAAAATTGTACACAAATATTTTGTACAATTGTACACATTAAATGTTTCTTGAGCAGCAGATCAGCATATTAGAATGATTTCTGAAGGATCATGTGAATCATCTGAAGACTGGAGTAACGATGCTGAAAATTCAGCTTTGCCATCACAGGAATAAATTACTTTGTGAAATATATTCAAATAGAAAACAGTTATTTTAAATTGTAATAATATTTCACAATATTACTGTTTTTACTGTATTTTAATTAAATAAATGTAGCCTTGGTGAGCAGACGAAACTTTTTAAAAACATTAAAAATCTTAGTGGTTCCAAACTTTGGACTGTACTGTATATATGTATGTGTGTGTGTGTGTGTGTGTGTGTGTGTGTGTGTGTAAACAACATCTATCGCTATTTGCATTGTGTAAACAACATCTGTTGCTATTTGCACTTAGTGTAAATAGCATCTGTCATTATTTGCATACTGTAAACAGCATCTATCACTATTTGCACTTTGTGTAAACAACATCTGTCGCTATTTGCACTTTGTGTAAACAACATCTGTCGCTATTTGCACTTTGTGTAAACAACATCTGTCGCTATTTGCACTTAGTATTTGCACTTACTATCGTATTGCACTCAGCATCTATTACTATTTACACTTTGTGTAAACAACATCTGTCGCTATTTGCACTTAGTGTAAATAGCATCTATCGTTATTTGCACTTTGTGTAAACAGCATCTATCACTATTTGCACTTTGTGTAAACAGCATCTATCACTATTTGCACTTTGTGTAAACAACATCTATCGCTGTTTGCACTTTGTGTAAACAGCATCTATCGTTATTTGCATAGTGTAAACATCATCTATCACTATTTGCACTTAATGTAAACAACATCTGTCGCTATTTGCACTTAGTGTAAAGAGCATCTATTGCTATCTGCATTTCGTGTAAACAACATCTATCACTATTTGCACTTTGTGTAAAGAGCATCTATTGCTATCTGCATTTCATGTAAATAACATCTATCACTATTTGCATAGTGTAAACAACATCTATCGCTATTTGCACTTAATGTAAATAGCATCTATCGTTATTTGCATAGTGTAAACATCTATCACTATTGCACTTTGTGTAAACAACATCTGTCGCTACTTGCACTTAGTGTAAAGAGCATCTATTGCTATCTGCATTTCGTGTAAACAAATCTATCACTATTTGCACTGTGTAAACAACATCTATCGCTATTTGCACTTAATGTAAATAGCATCTATCGTTATTTGCACTTTGTGTAAACAACATCTATCGCTATTTGCATTTCAAGTAAACAGAATCTATCACTATTGCATAGTGTAAACAACATCTATCGCTATCTGCACTTAGTGTAAACCAGGGCTGTCAAACAATTAATCGCAATTAATCGCATGCAAAATAAAAGTTTGAGTTTGCATAATATATGTGTGATTACTGTGTGTAATTAATATGTATATATAAATACACACAAATTAATGTATATATTTCAGAGAAATGTTATTTATGTACAAAATATTTTTATTTGTGTATAATATAAATTATATAAAAATATAAATAAATACATATACTTGTAAATATTTATCAAATATATACATGAATGTGTTTGTAATTACATATGCATAATAATTACACACAGTAATCTCACATATATTATGCAAACTCAAACCTTTATTTTGTATGCGATTTATCGCGATTAATCGTTTGACAGCCCTAGTGTAAACAGAATCTATCGCTATCTGCACTAGCCGCTGCCTAATTTAAGAGCATTTATGGATGCCTTTTTCCTCCTCAAAGTGTGTGTTTGTGTATATATACTGTGGCCACCACAGTCTAAAAAAATGACTTGACTTTCCTAGAGTAATCCCCATAGTTTAATGGCTTTATAGTAGTTACAATAATTGCAATAACAATGTTATTTTGGCTGTATTTATGGTCATGGCATACATTTTATTACAACACTGGTGCGCAGGTTTCTGGAGGTGAAGATGCAGGAGATGGAGGACAGGCACCGGGAGGAGCTGGAGGCGGTGCGGGAGGAGAAGGTCAGTCTGCAGGCGCTGGTCAGCAGGCAGAGCGCAGTGATCCGGGAGCTGGAGGCTCAGCTGACCCGAGCCAGCGGGAACAGCAGCGCCCTGCAGAGACAACAGCAGGACCTGATGGACACCGTACGCAATCTCCTCAGCCTCTGCGCCAAGGATGGAGGCACAGCATGTAAGCACACATCGCTCGCTGATTTATTCATGGAGAGAAAGTCCTAGCTGTGGACCTGCATGTGGCCCAGGAACCAGGTGCATGTTATTATTACAGAAATACATTTTACTCATTAATTCATTGTTAGGGCAGGATTATATTTGGTGCTAAGTTCATTCATTCAGAATGAATGATGTGGCCCTGGATTCATAAATTCAATTCAATCAAATTCAAATATTTGTTTGTTTGATTGTTAGGTCAGGATTTGGTTTTAGTTTTATATGAATTCATATAAATTCATCATTAAATACGCCTTTATTTATTTGTTTGTTTGTTATGTCAGAATTTGGTCTTGGGTTCATATGAATTCATATTTAAATTCATCATTAAATACACCTTTGTTTGTTTGGTCAGGATTTGGCTGGGGTTCAGAAATGTTTGTTTGTTTGTTTGTTTGTTTGTTTGTTTGTTCAGGATTTGGTCTTGGGCTTATATGAAATAATCTATAAATTCATTATTACATACTCATTTTAGTTAGTCAGGATTTGGCCTGGGGTTCATACGTTGTTTGTTTGTTTGTTTGTTAGCATTTGGTCTTGGGTTCATATGGATTCATATTTAAATTATTAAATTTAAATAATTAAATACGCCTTTATTTATTTGTTTGGTCAGGATTTGGCTGGGGTTCAGAAATGTGTTTATGTTTGTTTGTTTGTTTGTTCAGGATTTGTTCTTGGGCTTATATGAAATAATATATAAATTCATTATTACATACTCATTTTAGTTAGTCAGGATTTGGCCTGGGGTTCATACGTTTGTTTGTTTGTTTGTTTGTTTGTTTGTTTGTTTGTTTGTTTGTTTGTTTGTTAGCATTTGGTCTTGGGTTCATGTGGATTCATATTTAAATTATTAAATTTAAATAATTAAATACGGCTTTATTTATTTGTTTGGACAGGATTTGGCTGGGGTTCAGAAATGTGTTTATGTTTTGTTTGTTTGTTTGTTTGTTTGTTTGTTTGTTGGTTTGTTTGTTTGTTGGTTTATTTGTTTGGACAGGATTTGGCACCAGATTCAAATGAAGTCATATGTAAATTCATTAATAAATGTCATATGAAATCATTTATAAATTCATAATTACACTAATTTTAGTTAGTCAGGATTTGGCCTGGGGTTTGTTTGTTTGTTTGGTCAGGATTTGGCCTTGGGCTTATATGAAATCATATATAAATTCATAGTTACATATTATTTAGTTAGTCAGGATTTGGCCTGGGGTTCATACGTTCGTTTGTTTGTTTGTTTGTTTGTTTGTTTGTTAGGTCAGGATTTAGTCTTGGACTCATGAATTCATATATACATTCATATTTAAATATTTTAATTAATAATATATATTTAATTTGTTCATTCATTCACCTTTTGCAAGCTAATTTATTTAACTGAATTGATATTTTAATAAATATTTTATTTATTTATTTATTTATTTTGGGTCAGATATTATTTCCCCTCATGTGTCACCAAGCAATCCAGGACAAAACAAAACAGAAACTGCTTAAAGCACACGTCAAACCGGAAGTGAAACAAAACTAAAAATGAAACGGGCAGAACAGGGAATTTTGAGATAGAAACAGCGTGTTCCACAAACATGTTATCAATGAGAAAAGCTTCTTTCTGGTGGGTGTAAATTGTCGTTTTCTGGTTAAACGTCACGTTTCGGCAGACAGTGCTGTGAACCTCAACGGATGCGGCTTATCACGCTTCAGCACACGGCCTGTGGTTAACAGTCGACTGAGATGTCAAACAGCCCCTGATTGAGTTACAGGCCGGAGCTACCGCAGCCCCAGCGCAGTGATCTGGGATCAGCCATTTCCTACGAGCGCTCACGGTTGCCTTCACACCAGCAGGAGTCAGTGTCCTGAACTCATTACCCTCGACCCTCACTGCAGCCCCAGCATGGCCTCTCTGCCCCACGTCACAGAAAATTTACCTTAAACGTCTGAGACGGGACGGCGCAGGTCATGCTGGCGGCTCGAGCTCCGGAGCTTCCGTCTGCTGTGAAGGAGCCATAAGCAACTATTCTACCGGATGCGTGCTATGCTTTCATTTCACACAGCAAAAAATGGATCGCATGCTTGTTGGAAAAACGTTCCTGATGTTATGTTGCATTTGCACGTTTTGCGACACTTTCAAAGTGGAGCTGCAGTAAAAGCATGTTCAGTTTCATCCAAACTGATGATCGTGAATCTGGCAATGTTTATTACATTTGTGTGTATCGTGGCAGTTCAGAAATGAAATGTCCGTTGACTGCTAAAGGTTAATTCTCTATCACACTTTAGCTCTCTTGGATTTAGACGTTCACATTTGTCCATCAGCCAGTCACAGTAAATGAGAGGCCATGTTTGATTCCAGCCTGGTTTTGATCTGTTCTGAACAGTCGGGTTGATTTAGAGGCTCAATTGAGTGTATAAAACACAGTTTAGGTTCACTGTGGTTTGGCGTATGGTAACGGGACACACAACGTGATTTCTTTAACAAGCAAGCAAGTATAATTGTGCACATAAGTACACATTACCAAACAAATGAAGATAAATGGAGATTTTAAATAGCCCTTTGTTGCAGTGTCCAGCTCCAGTGTGCTGTAGAGGTCATTTCTCTGACCTCCGGCTGAATTACTCAAACTTAATGACTCCTGTGGGATGGCCCGTCTGGATAGGTGGCAAGGAAGGCTCCGTAGGTCTATTAGATTGCCTGTCTGCAATCATGACTCCACGAAATTTATGAAACAATGTTCTAGTAAAGCTCTAAACTTTCTTTTTGAGGAGAAAAGAAGAGAGCATCGTTTATCATGCTGCTTTTCTCATTTAAACATTAAAAAAGACATTGTAAGACATTATAAATATTTATCAAAATTATATAAATAAAATAAAATAAAAATAAAATTAAATTCAAATTAAAATGTATATAAATTAATTAATAAATTAATATAATATTATTGTTTATATTATATTATATATAATTATTAATTATATTATATATATATATATATTATATATAAATAAATTAAAATATATAAATAAATAAAAATAAATATATTTATAATAATATAAAAAAATAATTTTTATTTAATATATAATATGTATTAAATGTATATATATATTAATATATATGTATAATAATATATATATATATATATATATATATATATATATATATTGTATATATAATTTATATCAATTATGTAATAAAATAAAAATTAAATTAAATTCAAATTAAAATGTATATAAATTAATAAATTAAATATATATATATATATATATATATATATATATATATATATATATATATATATATATATATATATATATATATATATATAAAATATATATATTTTTTTATTTTATTTTATTTTTTATTTATTTTTTATATTATATATATATTATATATATATAATATATATATATAATATATATTATATATATATATTTTATTTCATATATAATATGTTTATATTTATATATATATGTGTGTGTGTGTAATAAAGTTATAAATTATATATTAATGGCATGTGCATCATTGCAAAGCATTTTTAATGTTGCCAGATTGCAGTGAGTTCATAATTGCAATTGCATAATGCAATAATTGCACTATTAAGGGTTATTATGAAAAATATAACTTTTGCATCATTAGATTGCATTATTAGATATAACTCTTTTCCTCTTTGGATGGCTGTAATAAATCCCTAGTTGCTAATTATTATTTATTCAGTGGCATCAATCATTTTTAGTGAGCAAAATATTGTTTTCTGTCCAAAAAGCACCGACTGTGACTCAGTGCTGAATGTAAATATAAATTGATTTTTGGGTTTATGCTCATATTATGATTAGAATGGTTTATGGCTTAGGAAATATTCTTAAATATACTCATTATTGAGCTGATGCTCATTATTCTCACGGTCTCTCTGTGCGTTTGAAAGAATCAGACTTTGTCTTCAGTAGTTGTGTGCGGTTGAGTTTTGGTTTTGCCAACACGCCGCTCTGGGATTTCAGTTCAAACTCTATTTTGAGTCAGCGAGTGTGTGGAGGATCCTGATTTATAAAATCTCTCTACTTGGATGTTCTTTTCACATAAACTCGTTCCAAATAAAAGTCCCAACTGAACCACCAAGAATTCAAGTGTAAATAAATATTGTGGAGATAATTTCATGAGCCAGGACACAAGCTGTTTAATAGCTCCATTCACCGCAGTTTAGCTGAGATTTACATGTAAAGCTGCTCCTCCTGAGCGTCCAGACGCTGTCAGATGTCCCTGTTCTGAAAACATCTCAGTATGATTCTCACCATCAGATAGAGCAAACTCCAAATTCAACAGAAGAGAAAGATTGAGCATTGCAAAATATCCTGTAAATCGTTACAATAACTAATCATGATGAGGGTTTTATTATTATTTTTTTTTTTTTATGTGCAATAATAAGCATTAGGTTTTTATTTTATTTATTTTATCTTATTTTAATCATTATATTTTCCCATTTATTTTTATATAAATGTGCAATAATGAGCATTAGGTTTTTATTTTATTGATTTTTATTTTATTTATTTTATTTTATCTTATTTTAATCATTATATTTTCCTATTTATTTTTATATAATTGTGCAATAATAAGCATTAGGTTTTTATTTTATTGATTTTTATTTTATTTTATCTTATTTTAATCATTATATTTTCCCATTTATTTTATATAAATGTGCAATATAAGCATTAGGTTTTTATTTTATTGATTTTTATTTTATTTATTTTATTTTATCTTATTTTAATCATTATATTTTCCCATTTATTTTATATAAATGTGCAATAATAAGCATTAGGTTTTTATTTTTTATTTTTTTATTTTATTTTATCTTATTTTAATCATTATATTTTCCCATTTATATTTATATAAATGTGTAATAATAAGCATTAGGTGTTTATTTTATTGATTTTTATTTATTTTTATTTTATTTATCTTATTTTAATGTGCAATAATAAGCATTAAATTTATTTATTTATTTATTTATATTTACTTATTTTAATCATTATATTTTCCCATTTATTTTTATATAAATGTGCAATAATAAGCATTAGGTTTTTATTTTATTGATTTTTATTTTATTTTATCTTATTTTAATCATTATATTTTCACATTTCTATTTATATAAATGTGTAATAATAAGCATTAAGTGTTTATTTTATTGATTTTATTTTATTTATCTTATTTTAATGTGCAATAATAAGCATTAAATTTATTTATTTATTATTTACTTATTAAATATAATTTTTTCCATATATTTTTTCAATGTACAGTAATAATGTTACAATGTTAATCTTATTGTTAATCATATTGTATTATATTTTTCCATATATTTATTCAAATGTGCAATAATAAGCATTATGCTTTTATTTTACTGAGACTTTATTTATTTTATTAATTATGTCAGATAACACTTAAGCAAAACATGGTCAGGTCAAAGTGTCAATAATTTTTTATTTCAAATTTTCATCAATTTTACTGATAGTCCACTGTATGAAGAATTTTGGGAATAATATGTCACAGTTTATTTATTTTGCTATCCTCACTTACATAAATGACTATAGTGTCCTGCACCGACTAGTAAAATGTATCAAAAATATATGAATTTTTTTTTTTTTTGGTTTGACTATATATAATATATATATATATTATATATAATATATATATAAATATATGAAAATACAGTATGATTCAATAACATAAAAATAAATTAATTTTATAAAAAAATGTATATATAATTGGGCAATAAAATACAATAGGCTTTTATTTATTTCTATCATTAATATTATTTGTTTATTTTATCTTATTATTAATCATATTGTATTATATTCTCCACATATATTTATTTAAATGTGCAATAATAATAATTACGCAATTTATTTATTTAATCACGATGATATATGTTTTAATTTGAATCTACAGTAATTAGGCGTTATGTTCTGTCATTAGTGTTGCTCTCGGCTGTCTCTCTGGTCATAAGCAGTAAATAGTCGTCTGCCACAGCTGAGCTTTTGTTGTGTTAGACGCTGCGGTGAGAAACTCCCTCCGTCGGCTCATCACAGCAGGAGATCTTGTCACTGACACTCAATCCTTTACCAAAGCGGCAGGAATAATATCCCTGAACGAAGGGTTGCCCGGCCGAGCCCTCCATCCCGCGACAGGGATCAAAGTTCTGCCTAAACGGGCCTGACACGTCTCTCTTAGCAGTGACATCTCCTGCTCTTAAAGAGTCCCAACAGAAACAACAATAGTGTGAAAACTGAGCTGCGGTCTCTAGCAGCCAGAGAAAAAAGCAGAGGGGAATCGGAAGGAATTTCCTTCTATAACTGGGACACGGTGGGTAAATATAAACCACTTGTTATAACAGGAACTTGAAATTTATAGCTTGTAGTATTTTGTCCGCAGACTCTTGCTTGGTTTCAAAATATCGGCGGTGTAATTGTCTGCAGATGGAAAGAGACGCAGCTGTTGGAGAGATCAGCACTTTGATTAAACACTTTCACACTCGGAAGAACGTCAGTCACTGGAAGGAGATGATGCTGATAACGCACCAGAGAACTTGCTGGACTTTTTAATCTCTAAATAATTCTGACCAGATTTGAAATATTGCGTGAAAACTGATACAATATTTTGAATTCGCCAATTCCATTAACTCAGGAAGACTGAGAGTGTTTGTTTTTGAAGACTTATTCCACAGCATACAATATTTTACAACATTAATTTTCTGCTATGCTTACATATTTCCAGTTGTTTGAATGGGTTTGTAGGATGAAACAGATATTAGATCCGGACAGTTTTATACACATCCCTCCATGACAGAAGCTGAAGAAATAAATACTCATTGTCAATCACAATTATTCATTCATAAATAAGCCTCTTCTATATATATATATAGTTTGGAAAAGTTTGGACGCATTACTATTTTTAATGTTTTTGAAAGAAGTCTCTTCTGCTCATCAAGCCTGCATTTATTTGATTAAAAATACAGAAAAATACAGTAAAAATGTGAAATATTATTACAGTTTAAATCAGCTGTTTTCTATGTGAATATTATAAAGTGTAATTTTATTTCTGTGATCAAAGCTGAATTTTCAGCATCATTCTCCAGTCTTCAGTGTTACATGATCCTTCATTCTGATATGATGATGTATTGTCAATGTTGAAAACAGTCATACTGCTTTTTATTTTTTTATAACCTCTTTTTTGGAAGAAATTAATACTTTTATTCAGTAAGGATGTGTTAAATTGATAAAAAGTTTATATTGTTAGAAAATATTTCTGTTTTGAAAAAATGCTGTTCTTTAAAAAGTATCACTGTTTCCAACATTGATGATAAATCATCATATTAGAATGATTTCTGAAGGATCATGTGACACTGAAGACTGGAGTAATGATGCTGAAAATTCAGCTTTGATCACAGAAATAAATTACATTTTAAAGTATATTAAAATAGAAAATTGGTAATATTAATATAAATGTTTTTTTTTTTTTTCTGTATTTTTCATCAAATAAATGAAGGCTTGATGAGCAGAAGAGACTTCTTTCAAAAACAATAAAATATAATATGTGTCCAAACTTTTGACCAGTGCTGTATATATATTTTTTTGTTTAATGTAGTGAACTTAATCACAACCATGGCTGCATTTTATTTTATTTTATTTTATTTTATTTTATTTTATTTTATTTTATTTTATTTTATTTTATTTTATTTTATTTTATTTTATTTTATTTTATTTTATTTTAATTATTTTCTTTTTTATAATTTTATTTTATTATTTGCATTTTGCATTTATTTCACAACTTTTTTTTTTGAATGTAAGTGAATGTAATCGCAACCTTGGTTACATTTTATTTTATTTATTTTATTTTATTTTATTTTATTTTATTTTATTTTATTTTATTTTATTTTATTTATTTTATTTTATTTTTTTATTTTTTATTTTATTTATTTTATTATTGCATTTTGCATTTGTTTCACAACTTTTTTGTTTTAATAGAAGTGAATGTAATCACAACTTTTTATTTTAGTTTATTTTATTTATTTGCATTTATTTGCATTTTTCATTTGCTTTATGTCTTTTTATTTTATTTTAAATAGAAGTGAATGTAATCACAACTCTATGTATATGTTTATGTTCAAGCGTGATAAAAATAGTCATTTTAGAAGAAAATTTCAGATGGCACTTAGAGGCCTTTGCATCTGTCTTCATATACAGTATGTGTGTGTGGTGTGTGTGTGTGTGTGTGTGTGTGTCTTCATATACAGTATATATGTGTGTGTGTGTCTTCATATGCAGTATATATGTGTGTGTGTGTGTGTGTGTGTGTGTGTGTGTGTGTGGTGTGTGTGTGTGTGTGTGTGTGTGTGTGTGTGTGTGTGTGCTTTTGTTTATATTACATTGTGGGGACCAAATGTCCCCATGATGTAATATAAACCTGAGTTCACCTACATCGTGGGGACCAGCCAGCGGTCCCCACAATGTAAATGGGTTTATAAATCATATAGAATGAGTTTTTGTGAAAAAGTAAAAGTTTGCACAGTTTCCTGTGAGGGTTAGGTTTAGGGGTAGGGGCAGGGTAGGGGGATAGAATGTACAGTTTGTTCAGTGTAAAATGCATTGAAGTCTATGGAAAGTCCCCAATTCACAAAAACAACATGAGTGTGTGTGTGTGTGTGTGTGTATGAGTGAGTGTTGCTTCTGGTCCAGATCCAGAACATTCCCTCTTAAACCCTCTTTTATTAAATTCACGGAGGTTGATGTAAATTATTTCATGAGTATCTGTCACCTGCAGCTTTTGAGGAGTTTGTTCAAACATCATTAGTCTGCATTATTGCTGTCTTGTTGGAATGGAAGTGACGTGTTTGTCATGTTCTGTTCAGCTGAATATGAGGTTCATGCTGAGCAAGAAAGCGAGTGGAAAGTGTTTTGTTTGTTCACTGCAGATCCACAGACGCTTTCTGATGAGTGTGTACCAATATAAACAGCTGGATTTATTATTTCTCTGCTCGTTTGTGTCTAACATGGTTTTCTGTGTGTATTTAGTGGTGCCAAACAGCACAAAACAAGCTGACGAGGAGAGGAAGTTTCAGGACTGTGCCGACCTCTATCAAGCGGGTTTCCAGAAAAATGGAGTTTACACGATCAACATCAGCCCACAGGAGACGAGGAAGGTAGGAATTCTGTTTTCACATCAGCTATGCTGGAAAAATACAATAATATCATAAACCTTTGCTAGATCCAGTTTCGTATTAATACAAGACGTCGTGGCTCTGTTTGAGTCGAGAATCACACTGTATGAGGAGTCGGGTGTGAGATGGGTCTGTGCATCTCTGCATTATCTGCTTTTGTTTCTCCACACAGATTTTACATTTATAGACAACACTCAATCATACTCTACTGTCCTCTGCTGTATTGTGTTTGACACAAAAAAGACAACATAAAAGTCTGAGATCATGTAAATGTCATGAAAAGTCATGTATCAAAAAAAAAAAAAATCACAAAATTGCACATCGGATCACACAGTTAAGAATTCTATATATTTAATTTTCATTATTTACATTTTGCATTTTTTTTTTTACTGCTGTTTTATTTTAAATAAGTGAATATAATCACAACCTTGTGCTGCATTTTATTTATTTATTTATTTATTTGCATTTTGCATTTGTTTTGCTTTTTTTATTTTAAATAGAAGTGAAGGTAATCACAACCTTAGCTGCATTTATTTTATTTTATTTTATTTTATTTTATTTTATTTTATTTATTTTATTTATTTTATTTTATTTTATTTTATTTTTATTATTTTAGCATTTTATTTTATTATTTGCATTTGTTTTACTCCTTTTTTATTTTATTTTAAATAGAAGTGAAAGTAATCATAACGTCAGCTGCATTACAATTTAACTAAATTTATTTAGTTTCTAATTGTTTTTATTTTATTTTATTATTTTTGCATTTTGCATTCTGCTTTTTTAATTTGTATTTTTTGTATTATTTGAATAATTTTTGTATTTTATTTTATCTAGCATTATTTTCCTGCTATCAGAACAGACCTATAGCCAGTTTCTGATTCACATTGAGAGCTTCTTCTCTATATATAACAGAGAGGAATAATCCACACACATAACAGGTCCTCTGTAAGGGTCGCATAACCTGATATTGCTGAGTTCAACATGTTTCTGGTTCAACATTTTTGTTGATCCTGGAACAACATTCAAATCAACCAATCAGATTTGAGAGACAAGTTTACAGATTATCAAGTTTAAGCTTAAAATCATGAATTGGTGCTTCTACATCAGTGTTATTCATCTATCATTTCCCTCTGATTTTTGGGATAACTTATGGGTAGGGTTAGGTTTAGGGGTAGGAATAGGGTTAAGACTAAATTTTCAGACTAGAATGTTGTTCCAGGATCAACAAAATATGTTGACCCAGGAACGCATCTAACTCAGCAATATCAGGACGTGCGTAAGGGTCAGGTGAGGTAGAAGTGCACATTTTTCCATCTTTTCCAGTGTGAATGTGTGTGAAAAGGCTGCGTCTGTGAATGTATAAATGTGCCCCTGAATATCTGGTTTCAGTGTTGCTCCAGCCGGTGATACTGCTTTAATTGCAGCCAGGTTAGTCTGTGTGTGTTCAGCTGTGTGTGTGTGTGCTTTTGTTTATATTACATTGTGGGGACCAATGTCCCCATGATGTAATATAACCTGAGTGTGGGGACCAGCCAGCGGTCCCCACAATGTAAATGGGTTTAAATCATATAGAATGAGTTTTTGTGAAAAGTAAAGTTTGCACAGTTTCCTGTGAGGGTTAGGTTTAGGGGTAGGGCAGGGTAGGGGATAGAATGTACAGTTTGTTCATGTAAATGCATTGAAGTCTATGGAAAGTCCCCACAATTCACAAAAACAAACATGTGTGTGTGTGTGTGTGTGTGTGTGTGTGAGGAGACTGTGCTCTGATCTCAGACCTGCTGCTCAATCTAATCACTGTTTGGAGAAGTCTCTGAGCTGATGGGGATATCTGGTGTTGTTATAAGGACATGCGGATCCATAAGGTCAAGATAAATGGCTTGTGGTATTTCCGTCCTTACACGTGTGTGTGTGTGTGTGTGTGTGTGTGTGTGTGTGTGTGTGTGTTTGTTTGTGTGTGTGTGTGTGTGTGTGTGTCTGATGTGTGTGTCTGTCTCTGAACAGGTGTACTGCAACATGGAGACTGCGGGCGGAGGCTGGACCGTCATCCAAAGACGAGAAGACGGCAGCGTGGACTTCCAGAGAACATGGAAGGAATATAAAATGGTACGTACCGCCAGAATCTTCTCACTGACCTCTGGTGGACATGATCTTCATCTCAGTATATGTTCATCTGTCTCTGATTAACTCTGTAACCATGGCAGCAGCAGGAAACAGATGACGGGATTCTCCCTCTCCTCGAGGATGGTAGTTTGCATTAGAAATGCAGTCATTGTTACAGTCAGTGGGAAACATTAGCATTATAAACTCCACGAGTCGAAGGTAAAGTGGGATGTCAGTGCTGGCTTTGAAACGAAACACTCAGTTATAATGACACTCAAACGAACTTTCAGACATGATGCAGTATTCCTTTCCATTGCCTGAACTCGTTCATTAGTTTACAGCTGTGTAGGTTTACGTAGTCAATCACACACCCTGCGTACAGGCGTTCATCTATAGATTTATGTGCATTCGTTTTACTGCTTTTTAATTTTATTTTAAATGGAAGTGAAAGTAATCAGAACCATACACTCTAAAACATGCTGGATTGTTTCAACACGTTTGGGTCAAACATGGACAAACCCAACCGTTGGTTTAAATTTTTAAATATAATTTTTAAACCCAATGTTTAGGTTTGACCCAAACATGGATTGAAACAAACCTGCTGCATATTAATTTGAATTGAATTTAATTTAAAATTTAATTTAATTTAATTTCATTTTTTTTTTAAATAGAAGTGAAAGTAATTGCTGCATTTTATTTATTTATTTATTTATTTATTTATTTATTTATTTATTTGTTTTTGTTTAATTTGCATTGTTTTACTGCTTTTATATTTATTTTAAATCAAATTAAACATAATCACAACCTTAGCTGCATTTTATTTTATTTTATTTTATTTATTTTATTTTATTTTATTTTATTTTATTTATTTTATTTTATTTTATTTTATTTTATTTTATTTTATTTATTTTACTGTTTTTCTAATTTATTTTAAATAGAAGTGAAAGTAATCATAAACTTAGTTGCATTTTATTTATTTATTTGTTTGTTTGTTTGTTTAATTTGCATTTATTTTACTAATTTTATAATTTATTTTAAATAGAAGTGAAAGTTACCTTAGATGCATTTTTTATTTATTTATTTGTTTGTTTGTTTGTTTAATTTGCATTTGTTCTACTGCTTTTATATTTTATTTTAAATCAAAGTGAAAGTAATTACAACCTTAGCTGAATTTTATTTTATTTTATTTTATTAATTTCATTTTATTTATTAATTTTACTGCTTTTATATTTTGTTTTAAATAGAAATGAAAGTAATCACAAACTTAGTTGCATTTTATTTATTTGTTTGTTTTTGTTTAATTTGCATTTATTTTACTAATTTTATAATTTATTTTAAATAGAAGTGAAAGTTATCAAAACCTTAGATGCATTTTATGTATGTATTTATGTATTTATTTGTTTTGAATTTGTTTTAATGCTTTTATATTTTATTTTTAAACAGAAGTGAAAGTAATCACACCCTTTGCTGCATTTTTATTTTTATTTTAGTTATATGTTTTTAGTAATTTTATGTGCTTTTGTCAATTTTAATAAATTTTAATTAAATTTTAGTCATTTTAAAACTTCAACTAAAAAATTGAAAATGTTGTCTTGACAACTTCATCTAATATGTCAATGTTATTTTATTTCAGTTTTATTTCATTTAACAAAACTGATTTTTAATAGTTTTAGTTAACAATAACAGCACCGCTGTGGTCATTCTGAAATGCCGACACTGAAGCCTGTTATAAATGACCTCCAGAACTTCCTGATAGCTAACAAACAGAACATAAACATAATGAAAATTAAATTTGCAACTCTATACTGAGAACTGAAGCTGATGCAGTGCTGGACTGGCCAGAAACTGTAAAGCTCAAAAATGCTTATTCCAAAGATCAAATTTAGGACAGAAAGATCACAACATTCATCTGTGTTTCACTGTATTGGGTTAAGAAACATGTTCAGCGTTCAAGCAAATAAAAGACGAACAGAGAGAATAAATTCCCCTTCCCTCAAAATAACACATGTTGACTGATGGCGCTCGTCTTCTTTTAATATTGGATGTGATGAATTACAGCATGTTTTTCATAAGTCTTTGACCTGGACCAGTTTGAGGTTTATAGAGGCATAAATTCAGCAGTGAATCTAATTTAAAAAAAAAGCTAAAGCTTTATTTGTATTTCCTCATTCCCTGGTTTGGATCAAATGAAGTATTGGAATAATTCGCCTCTCCTCGTTGGAGAATCCGCTGCAGCCAATCACTCCCAGCTCCATCAACACTTCTATTTCTCTTTCCCCAAACAGTTTCCCAAAGGAGGATGGGAGAAACCCTTCATCAGAATGGAATCAGATATTTAGACTATGGAAACAATTGTTCTGGTTTTGGCAGTGTTAATCCGACTTCAGGAGAGGCTTTGAATGGCCGTTACGGGAATGATTCATAGCAGAGCGTGAGTTGTAGAGACAGCGATGTTGTGCTCTAAACCACACGCCCCAGAGAAGCTTTACAGTATCAACTGTTCCTCTGCATTACTCATGATGTTCACATACTGATGCGTGTGAAACGCTCTCGTGACGGGAAAGCTTCTCAGGGACGATTGCTTCCACGGGGAAACCCGGCAGGTTTGTGGAGGGTAGATCCTCACAGTGTCTCATATTTACTGCTCATCAATCACCTGATCCCCATGAGCCAGAAGTTAATGAGTGAGAGGAAGGGCTGTAATGCAATATGAGTCGCATCATAGAAAACTTCATCTTAGTTGCATATAAACTGTGGTTATTATCGTTAACTAAAACTATAAAACTAGTAAAAACATGTCTGTTAATGGAAATAAAGATGAAATTAAATAAAATATGAATATTAAATAAATACATTTTTATATGTATTTGCATTTTGCCTTTGGTTTACGGCTTTTTTTTTCTTTCTTTTCTTTTTTTTATTTAAGTGAAGGTAATCACAACCTTAGCTGCATTTGTTTTGTTTTGTTTTGTTTTGTTTTGTTTTGTGTTTTGTTTATTTTATTTATTTATTTATTTATTTATATTTATATTTATTTATATAGTACTAAATTATTAACTGGAAATAAATAAAAACTAAAATTATTTTCTTTTTATTTTATTTATATATTTATTTTATATTTTTTTATTTTTATTTTTATTTTTATTTTTATTTTTATTTTATTTATGTAGTACTAAAATTATTAACTGGAAATAAATAAAAACTAAAATAACTAATTTTCTTTTTATTTTATATTTATATTCATTTTCATTTTATTTTATATTTTATTTTTATTTTTATTTTATTTTATTTATTTTTCTAAAATTATTAACTGGAAATAATAAAAACTAAAATAAACTAATTGTATTTTTATTTATATTTAATTCATTTTATTTATTTATTTTATTGTTTATTTTTTATTCATATTATATATATAGCACATAATCACAACCTTAGTTGCATTTATTTAATGCATTTTATTTTATTTGTTTTATTTTATTTTTTAATTTTAATTTTATATTAATATTTATTTATATAGTACTAAAATTATTAACTGGAAATAAATAAAAACTAAAAATAACTAATTGTATTTTTATTTTATATTTAAATTCATTTTCATTTTATTTTATTTTATTTATTTTATTTATATTTATATTTTATTATAGTACTAAAATATTAACTAGAAATAAATAAAAACTAAAATAACTAATTTTATTTTTATTTTATATTTATATTCATTTTCATTTTATTTTATTTTATTTTATTTTATTTTATTTTATTTTATTTATTTTATTTTTTATTTTATATTTATGTTTTATTTATAGTACTAAAATTATTAACTG
The DNA here is from genome assembly GCA_028476615.1 of Culter alburnus. Taxonomy (NCBI): domain Eukaryota; kingdom Metazoa; phylum Chordata; class Actinopteri; order Cypriniformes; family Xenocyprididae; genus Culter; species Culter alburnus. The sequence continues at coordinate 393,548 of JAOTNS010001766.1, forward strand.
GAAATAAATAAAAACTAAAATAACTAATTTTATTTTTATTTTATATTTATATTCATTTTATTTTATTTTTTATTTTTTATATATATTTTATTTATATAGCACTACAATTATTAACTGGAAATAAATGAAAAACAAAAATAACTAAAAGTAAACCTAAAACTGAAATAAAAAATAAATTAAACCTAAATGTTAACTTGACAAGCACATAACCGAATGACTAAAAATCAAACTAATATTAACATGAAAAATATAAAAATAAAAGCAATTTTTTTTTATCCAGGCTGTCATGCAAAGAAATTATGAACACTTGCAAAAACAAGAGAACTGAGAAGAAAAACAAGAGAAATATTAATAACTGATTATGTTTTGTTTTTTTATACATATAATTTTTATGCATTTTTTTGCCAAATAATTTAGTCAGATAAATGCCTTAACCAAGTTTAGCGTTTTGTTCTTTCCTCATAATTCAAAATATTTAAAATATAAAATATATTTTCCACACATTTTGATGGTTTAATTGAACTTGTATGGTCATTAAACACAGATATCCCCTCTGTACGTTTCTTTTGGACACTGCTGTAGATTGTTGATGTAACCCTGTGATATGGTATAGACAACATATTTTCCTTCATTTTTTCATTGATTTCTCATCCAATAATCTGTTGTTTTTGAGCCGCATAACCTTGTTTTTCCACTCTCCAGACTCTCCTGTCAGGGAAACCTCTGCTGAAATTGCTCCATTAAATACATTCCCTGTTTCTTCTACATCAGGACAGTTTTACAGAGATATTGATGTTGCCGTATGACGGTGCTCGACCGCAGTGGAAATATGTTCCATTGTTTCCATATGGAAGCTCTGAACTGGATCAGCTCTAATGCTTTCACAGATAAATTCTATTACATTCATTCATTTATTTGGAAGTGCTGAGTGTAATACAATTGCATATTTGCAATAATAACCCACTTATGATTTGTATTTCCTCTTTTCAGGCATAAATGAACACAGAAATGTTTTATGGAAAAGACCGAGTGATGTGAAAGATGAGTGCACTGTTTCATCAGAGAGACTTTAGGAAAAATACTGAAGAAACCTTGATGCTGATTTACTCTATTTTATTTATTTATCCATCCACCCATCAATCCATTTATCCATCCATCCATCCATCCATTTATCCATCCATTTATCCATTTATCCATCATCATCCATCCATCCATCCATCCATCCATCCATCCATCCATCCATCCATCCATCCATCATCATCCATCCATCCGTCCATCATCCATCCATCCATCCTCCGTCCATCCATCCATCCATCCATCCCATCCATCCATCCATCCATCCATCCATCCATTTATCCATCCATTTATTCATCCATCCATCCATCCATCCATTTATCCATCCATCCATCATCCATCCACCATCATCCATTATCCATTCATCCATCATCCATCATCATCCATTCATCCATTATCATCCATTCCATCATCATCATCATCCATCATCCATTTACCTATCCAAGATCCATCCATCCATCCATCCATCCATCCATCGCCATTTATCCATCCATCCATCCATCCATCCATCCATCCATCCATCCATCCATCCATCCATCCATCCATCCATCCATCCATCCATCATCCATCATCCATCATCCATCCATCCATCCATTCCATCCATCCATCATCCATCCATCATCCATCCATCCATCCATCCCATCCATCATCCATCCATCATCCATCCATCCATCCATCATCCATTTATCCATCCATCCATCCATCCATTCATCCATCCATCCATCCATCCATCCATCCATTTATCCATCCATCCATCCATCCATCCATCCATCATCCATCCATCCATCATCCATCCATTATCCATCATCATTATCCATCCATCCATTCATCATCCATTCCATCCATCCATCCATCCATTTATCCATCCATTTATCCATTTATTCATCCATCCATCCCATTCATCCATCATCCATCCATTCATCCATCCATCCATCATCCCCATCCATCCATCCATCCATCATCCATCATCCATCCATTTATCCATCCATCAATCCATCCATCATCAATCATCCATCAATCCCATCATCCATCATCCATCCATCCATCCATCCATCCATCCATATCCATCCATCCTCCCATCCATTATCCATCCATCCATCCATCCATCATTTCATCCATCCATCCATCCATCATCCATCCATTATCCATCCATCATCCATCATCCATCATCATCCATCCATCCATCCATCCATTTATCCATCCATTCCATCCAATTATCCATCCATCCATCCATCCATCCATCCATCCATCCATCCATCCATCCATCCATCATTCATCCATTTATCCATCCATCCATCCATCATCCATCATCCATTTCCATCCATCCATCCATCCATTTATCATCCATCCATTTATCCATCCATCCATCCATCCATCATCCATCCATTTATCCATCCATCCATCCATCCATCATCCATCATCCATTATCCATCCATCATCCATCATCATCCATCCATCATCCCATCCATCCCATCCAATCCATCCATCCATCATCCATTTATCCATCCATCATCCATCCATCCATCCATTTATCCATCCATTTATCCATTATCATCCATCATCCATCCATCCATCCATCCATCTATCCATCCATCATCCATCATCCATCATCATCCATCATCACCATCATCATCCCATCCATCCATCATCCATCATCATCATCATCCATCCATCCATCATCCATCCATCCATCATCCATCCATTTATCCATTTATCCATCATCCATCCATCATCCATCATCCATCATCCATCAATCCATCCATCCATCCATCCATCCATCCATCCATCCATCCATCCATATCCATCCATCCATCCATTATCCATCCATAATCCATTTATCATCCATCCATCCATCATCCATCCATCCATCATCCATTTATCCATTTATCCATCATCCATATCCATCCATCCATCCATCCATCCATTTATCCATTTATCCATCCATTTATCATCCATCAATCCATCCCATCCATTTATCCCATTTCATCATCCATCCATCCATCCATCCATCAATCCATCCATCCATCCATCCATCCATCTATCATCCATCATCCATTATCCATTTATCATCCATCCATCCATTTATCCATTATTATCTATTATCCATCCATCCATCCATCCATCCATTTCCATTTATCCCTCCATTCATCATCCATCAATTCATCCATTCATCCATCATCCATTTCCCCATTCATCCATCCATCCATCCATCCATCATCTCCATCATCATCCATCCATTATCCATCCCATTTATCCATTTATCCATCCATCCATCCATCCATTTATCCATTTCCATCCATCACCCATCATCCATCCATCCATCCATCCATTTATCCATTATCATCCATTTATCCATTATCCATCCATCCATCCATCCATCCATTTATTCATCTATTCATCTATCCATTCCATCATCCATCCATCCATCCATCCATCCATCCATCCATCCATCCGTCCATCATTCATCCATCATCCATCCATCCATCCATCCATCCATCCATCCATTTATCCATTTATTCATCCATTTATCCATTTATCATCCATCATCCATCCATCCCCATCCATCATCCCATCCATCCATCATTCATCCATTATCCATTTAATCCATTTCATCCATCCATCCATCCATCCATTTATTCCCATCCATCCATCATCCATCCATCCCATCATCCATTCATTCATCCATCCATCCATCCATCCATCCATTTATCCATCATCCATCATCCATTCCATCCATTTATCATCCATATCCATCCATCTCCATCCATCCATCCATCCATCCATCCATCCATCCATCCATCATCCATCCATCCATCCATCCATCCATCCATCCATCCATCCATCCATCAATCCATTCCATTTTTTTGTTAGAGTTAATTTGTCAAAAAATCTTACCTTAGAAAATTCATACCATTCAAGGGTAAATTATACAATAATACATGTTGACAAACATGTTAAAATCTGACCAGCACTCGTGATTTCTTTTTCATTTAATTAATTAATGATTCATTAATTTGTTTGTTTGTTTTTTATTGTTTCCTTTTTTTATTTATTTATCCTTTTATTTATGTATTTATCTTGTTTTATTTTTATTATTATAGTTATTAGAGCTAATTTATGTATATAAAAAAAAAATCATCTGGGAAAATTCGTACCATACAGAGGTAAATAATAAAATAAAATCCAACTATTTCCTTCATTGGAAATGTATTTATTTGTTTGTTTGCTTGTTTATCTTTTTTATTTTTTATCCTTATTTATTCATTTATTTATTTATTTATGTATCTATTTATCCTTTATTTTTTTTTTATTAGAGCAAATTTATGTCAAAAAATCAAATGGGGAGAAACACGTTCGGAACAGAATTTGTAGCATTCGGGATTAAATAATACGTGATGGGATGCACATGTTAAAATCCGTCCACTGCCTTCATTGTGAATGTGTTCGTTTGGCTGCAGCAGGGAGGAATGCAGAGAAAGCTAATTACAGATGTTACTCATTACAGATTTGTATTCATACTTGGAAATGTTTCTGTTACACTGCACTGTAATTATTACTGTCAGCACCTGCACTGCATTATGACGTTTCAGAAGCCTTTCTCCAGCTGTTTGGAGCTAAATGGATCCATTACACACATGGAAACTCGTCCAAAATATCTTTTGGAAGCAAAAAAATGACTGTTAAATGATTTTTTTGCTCTGTGTGTTTGTGTGCATAGAAATTACACAAGACAACATACTGCTTCTCATCTCGACTCAAGTCATGCACTGTGTTTAATTATATACTATATACACAGTTCTGCATTTTTCATTGGCATTACACAAAAAAAATCATAACTTAGTAATGTAAATGTCATGTCATAATGTAGAGTGTTTTCTCACAGTCTTCCCAGATCTGATGCAGCCGTTTAACATTTAGGCTCAGAAACGGACCAGTGGTTATTGATACTCTCGTGTGTCAAATGTTCTGGAAATCTGTAATTATTATCTCCAGAAAATGATGAATTGTGGAATTCCATTCCCTGTGTTGATTCTATTAGGCTTGAAATATTTTGGATGGGATTTTCTTTCCCACTGCCTCATCCAAAGCCTCCCGTGACCCGAGTCGATAGTTAAACTGACCCGGAGTCCACCCTCTCTTCTAGGGCTTTGGGAGCGTGTCGGCCGAGCACTGGCTGGGAAACGAGTTTGTGCACATTCTGACCAATCAGAGGCAGTTTGCCCTCCGTGTGGAGCTGACCGACTGGGACGGACACCAGGCCTTCTCTCAGTATGACAGTTTCCACATCGACAGTGAAAAACACAATTACAGGTACTTTCTGCTCTTCATTATTTTTAATGCATTATTTTAAATATTATATATATATATATATATTATATATATATATATATATATATATATATATATATATATATATATCTTTAATACTTCTTGAGTTACAGGCATGCAAACTTCAGGCAAAAAAACACAAGAAGTGCTTGGTGTCACCGTTGGCATATAATGGAACAAAGATTGCTAAAGTTAACATATTTTACATATAGACTTACCACTCTCTGTGTAAAAATAAAATAATGATGCTGCCATCTTTTCACCCCAGTAAAATGGCTCCAAATCTCAGGTGAAAATTGTCATTTTGACCCTCCTCTACAAAATGGTGGATTATGCAGTAAATATAAATCTGTGACATTTAATATTTTGGCTTTCATCACTATTTATGTTTATATTTCTTCAGAAAAAAATATTAAAATCAAAAATGTGAGCCGGGGAAGTTTCTAAACTTTGGTTGATTTGACACAGAATGACCCTATAATAAAAACTGTGAAATATTTTTACAATTTAAAATAGCTGTTTTCTCTGTGAATATATAGTAAAGTGTAGGCAAGTTGTAAGTGTAAAGTTGAATTTTTCAGCATCATTACTCCAGTCTTCAGTGTCACGTGACCCTTCTAATATGCTTATTTGGAAGTCTAAGTCTAATATTTGATTGTGGGAACATCACAGATGAGATATAAGATAAAAGTGTTGTTATTCCTCAAATTCATGCGTTCATTCATAGTTTCACTCTCTGTGGGATCTATTAATGCTTTTTATGGATGAAACTATGGGGAGGAATCAAGCTATTTGCTCCATCTGGGGTTGAAATAGGGTTACGTGTCACGCCAAACGCTCACCCTTTTTCAGCCCTGTTAACCACTTAGATTTCTATACAAAAAAAAAGAAAAGAAAAAGAGTACAAACAGTCTTTGTATCTCAGGCACAGGCAGGTGTTCACCTACAAACGCTTCAGATCTGTACATCTCAGCAGGCCGGCGGTCCGTGGAGTCCTGCACACTTGGCCGGCCCGTAGTGGCCTGTGCTGGTGAAGAGTTTCAGGAATCTAATCAGCATTCTCATCTCTAAAAATAGATTTGTTCTCTTGAACTGTTATGCTATGGTAATCACTCACTGCCTCTTGAGAATACAACCCCTTTCTTTGGCCAAACACAAAGTGTGCAAGAGGTTGCTACTTCTGGAAATTCAGATTAGACCTTTAGATTCCAACCTGACAACCTTTTTACTTTGTGTATATAAAAAGCACAACCTGTAGATGCACTATGAAGATATGCCTATCTAGTACGGGCGCTTTTAAATCCCAGCAGCGACAGCAAAATGTTTACAGCCTGATTTTTTTTTTTTTATGTGAAGGATTTTTTATGCTGTTCCAGTGTGGTTTGTGTTCTGGTTTAGGCAGACATAGACTCTCTAAGGAAGAGGAAGGTAGGTTACATTAGTTACAGGCTAGTTGACCCAAAAATGAACATTATAAACTTTTTTTTAAAATACTCCACACAACCAGCTCATTTAACAAATATTAGAGGTAAAAATTAAACATTTAGAAGTAATTCAAGTGTAATGGACCAGTTTCTGTTGTCCTGTTTCCACCGTAATGGCGCTGGATCTCATGCCGGAGATGGCTCGCATTCAGCGGGGGAACTGCCCCACAAACACTGGGCTGTTACGTCTGACCCAGGGTCTGTGTAACACAAAAACTATCCAAACGCTGGGTTGTTACATCTGACCCAAGATCTGTGTAAAACAAAAACTACCCAAACACTGGGTTGTTACGTCTGACCCAGGATCTGTGTAACGCAAAAACTACCAAAACGCTGGGCTGTTACATCTGACCCAGGATCTGTGTAAAACAAAATCTACCCAAACGCTGGGTTGTTACGTCCGACACAGGATCTGTGTAACACAAAAACTACCCAAACGCTGGGTTGTTACGTCCGACCCAGGATCTGTGTAACACAAAAACTACCCAAACGCTGGGTTGTTACGTCCGACCCAGGATCTGTGTAACACAAAAACTACCCAAACGCTGGGTTGTTACGTCCGACCCAAGATCTGGGTAACGCAAAAACTACCCAAACGCTGGGTTGTTACGTCCGACCCAGGATCTGGGTAACGCAAAAACTACCCAAACGCTGGGTTGTTACGTCTGACCCAGGATCTGTGTAACGCAAAAACTACCCAAACGCTTGGTTGTTACGTCCGACCCAGGATCTGGTAACGCAAAAACTACCCAAACGCTGGGCTGTTACGTCTGACCCAGGATCTGTAACGCAAAAACTACCCAAATGCTGAGTTGTTACGTCTGACCCAAGATCTGTGTAACGCAAAAACTACCCAAACGCTGAGTTGTTACGTCTGACCCAAGATCTGTAATGCAAAAACTACCCAAACGCTGAGTTGTTACGTCTGACCCAGGATCACAAAACTACTTGTTACGTCTGACCCAGGATCTGTGTAACACAAAAACTACCCAAACGCTGGGTTGTTACGTCCCAGGGGTAACACAAAAAATACCCAAACGACGTCTCTGTGTAACACAAAAACTACCCAAACGCTTGGTTGTTACGTCTGACCCAGGATCTGTGTAACACAAAAACTACCCAAGCACTGGAATGTTAAATCAAAGTATATGTAAAAAACAATTCTTTTTGATATTTTATTTTTCAGGAACCAAGACTTAATATCTTACATCATTTTGCAATCTAAGGCACTCCAGCTGATGATCGTAACATGTAGGTTGTCAGAATACATAGTATTAAAAAAATAGCCTACTGACGCTGGTAGGTCACATGATGATGGCAACATGGCCAATGTAGTACATCTGGATTACATTCATACTATATATAAATTTTTCTATTAGAAATTGAAATTGCAGTGTGAGACTTTGTTTTTTTAAAAATACCTTCTTTTGTGTTTCACAGAAGAAAGAAATCATATTTGGAATGACATGAGGGCGAGTAAATTTTATTTAAGTAGCTTGGCGGGGTCACCAGCATATCAGGATCCAGTTGTGCTTAATTCACACACACATACTGTACAATATGCACATGCACACACACACATAGTGCGGACATGGCACATAAAATCACTTTAAAATTCCGCAAGCGTGTGCATGAATCCACAAAGGATAATTTAAAGCTTAACATATTACAACGCACAAGCATTTCTATTTTTCAGAAACAATGTGGAGACTTTCCAGTCAGGAAATATTTGCCAGCCACTTTTTAGGCATTTGCCTAAATTTAAAGCTAAAAGAGTCGGTATTAGAACAGCAGTAATTGCTCACAGAAATAGTGGAGCGTAATCCCAAAGCCTAAATCATGAATAGGAGAAACTGTCAAGTTTATTACCTTTCTTTGGTCCTAATGATTTCCAAACTACACACAGGGTAAAGGTTGAAGTGAGCAAAGAGCACTTGGCTGAAAGTATACCATGCTCAGCACAATAAATTTCAAATAATGATGATCTCTTTTTTTTTTCATGTAACCAAGTTTGTGCAAAGGTCCGAGGCAATAATTGTGGGTTTGTGAGGGGAGTGAGAGGTGTGATCCAACAAATCAGTCAGCATTATTAGACAGTGACATTACAAATGTTTATTAGACTTGACACTTTAATCATTTCAATAGTAAATCTCTAATGTTACGGTTAAACTGAGATCATTTTTATTCCTTAGTCACTTTTTATATATTATTCTGATAATGTTAATATGCACACTATCTATATATATATATATATATATATATAATGTGTGTGTGTGTGGTTTTTAACCTTTGTACTACAATATGAAGTTAAGTCAAGAATATTTCAGCAAAAAAATCAAGTGTATTTTGAGATATACTCTAGTGTAAACACTCAAACAAGATGAAAATCTGACTTTGGCATGGAAAAAAAACAATCTTTCCAACTATATATATTTTTTCCAGGTCTTGTGCATTCTTCTGGTAAACCTCAGGTCTAGTTATCTACAGCTATCTCAGGGTAATGCTATACGCCTCGGTGGCGCTAACTGACCACAGCTCTGCCCGATATACACTTTTTAGGCTTGTGCAATGGAAACTACAACAGTTTTCAGGAGCACTGAATACACAGACCATGACAGCGAATGTGAAAATGATCAATGACTGCGACACTACACTCACTAGAAAATATGATATTAATAGGATGCAGAGAAATACATAAGAGTGAAGGAAATATATATAGCACATATACACAAAGATGCATATGTATATGTTTATCTGACCATTTCGTATAAGTAGGTTTATAATATCTAGAGGCAGGAAAAAAACAAGCCACTTTCATGCTTAAAAACATAATAAATAAATACATAATTAATGTTGAAAAGGCAAGTTCAGGAAGAGAGAAAAGTGACATGAGAAATGAGGAAAAATACCCATTACACCATTTATATTGTGTATTTAATTTCCTGACGATTGTGAGATGCTGCTGATAAACACCAGCTCTTATTACAGTCGTGTTTACACTGCTTATGAATCCTGAAGCTCCTTCATTTCAGCGAGTGTAACAATCAGCTAAATGGATCTTGAGCGTAATTGCTTCTAAAGATCAGCACTGCTAATGTTAGTTTGGCACCTATACAGCGCTCTACATCACTATATTGAATGTGATCATAAATTACATTGCCAATCTCCAGCTGAGCAGAAGTATTTTATCCAGATACTCCATTAAAGAGAAGCTGAAAAATGATATTTGACCATAATTCAAAATGAATTCGATTTTTTATCATATCTGATAATGTTTTATGTGAGCTGGAATTCGGGAGAGCGCAGTGTTTTTGTTTCTAGGGTGAAACTACACAAGGATACAAAAGGTTCCGTTGGGTTCTATTTAGAACTCTGGTTCTTCTTGCATTGCAGAAGGGCGGAGTTATGAGGTTTGACTGACAGTTTGAGGATCGAGGATGGAGTTACGAGGTTTAGTCACAAGCTGTTTTTATTGGTGAAATATTTGCAAAACCCACAGAGAGATGTTACCGATAGTAATGATTTATTTAAAAATATGGAGTTAAATGTTTTCCACTTGACAGCGACGTTACAGTTAGTAGAATGTCTAAAGTGGACTATTGAAATAAAGACCAACTGAACTGTTTCTTCTAAGAGTGTAGGTCAGTGCTGCCACAGCCTTGTTTTCCCTGTGGGATGGGGTCATGCCGGGGGTCAGTCTTGTTCATATTCCTGGGCCAGACGCCACTGACCCAGAGCCAATGCCCACAACACTGACAGACTCCCAGACTCCGCCTGTGTTTACATGGCTGATTTGTATATTGATGGAGTGGAGTGTGTGAATCCCTGCTGAGAGGACCAGCTCAGTCCAGGCTGGTTTGTGCCAGAGAGCCACAGTGTTTACCAGTGGAGCTGATTCATTAAGTCTTGCTGGTTAACCTAGTTAAAAAGTCTGGTAGAAACTAGCAGTCTGGCATCTCACGATGGGAACCGGCCTCCAAAACATGCTCCAGCTCTGCTGATCTTCTTAGCATGAGTGTGTGTTTGTGTGGGTGTTTGGAATAAAATATGCTTTAAGCTTTAATTTAGGAGAGAGAATGAGGTGCAGAGTAACTCAGGGCAAAGAAACTCATTTTTAAAGAAGGCGAACAGCCAAAAAATACTCACTAGAGCTTCAATATTGAAATGGTTTACTGCTCACAGTGTCCTTGACTTTGTTTTTGAAAACCGTTTTAAAATAGAAGAACTAATTCTCAATGTGTTTTGGTCAAATTCAGTGAGGGGATGAAAACAAAAACTTTTTTTTTTTTTTTTTTAATGCTTTTTATGTTTTGTTTTCTGTTGTTTTTGTTTAATGTTTTATTAATTTATTTATTTATTGCAATGAGGTTAACGTATGTTTCAAGACACTTGAAGGGTTAGTTCACCCAAAAATGAAAATAATGTCATTTATTCCTCACCCTCATGTCGTTCCACACCCGTAAGACCTTCGTTCATCTTCAGAGCACAAATTAAGATATTTTTGATGAAATCCAATGGCTCAGTGAGGCCTGCAAGATCCATTAATGTACTAAAAATATATTTAAATCAGTTCATGTGAGTACAGTGGTTCAATATTAATATTATAAAGCCACGAGAATATTTTTGGAGCGCCAAAAAAACACATATAGTGATGGCTGATTTCAAAACACTGCTTCAGGAAGCTTCGGAGCATTATGAATCTTTTGTGTCGAATCATGATTCGGATCGCGTGTCAAACTGCTGAAATCACATGACTTTGATGCTCCGAAGATTCATAACGCTCCGAAGCTTCCTGAAGCAGTGTTTTGAAATCGGCCATCACTATATAAGTCGTTATTTTGTTTTTTGGTCACCAAAAATATTCTCGTGGCTTTATAATATTAATATTGAACCACTGTACTCACATGAACTGATTTAAATATGTTTTTAGTACATTAATAGATCTTGAGAGAGGAAATGTCATTGCTCCATATGGAGGCCTCACTGAGCCATCGGATTTCATCAAAAATATCTTAATTTGTGTTCCGAAGATGAACAAAGGTCTTACAGGTGTGGAACGGCATGAGGTTGAGTAATAAATGACGTTATTTTAATTTTTGGGTGAAGTAACCCTGTAATTGGCGCTGTATATGTTTGTTCTTGAAGCAGATGAAATGATCTTGATTTAATATCTCTTTCATCCAGCCAAGTTTGAAATCCACAGATTTTGCAAAGATCTCTTCTGGTGTGTCTGGTGTGAATTTTGTATGGAGGTCTTGGCACAAACACGCTGTCGGCTGTGAACTCTCTGCTGAAACATTAAAAGTGTGTACTATCAATATCACAGCGCTCTTCCAGAGTGCTGTCAGCAAAACGACACACAGATGCATTTCAAAGATCTCCTATATTGACAGCCAACTTTTGAACATGATTTGCTCAATGTTGTTTCTAAATGAGGTCAAAAAGCAGTAACAGTAAAATAGAGCAATTGTCAATGTCACCTGCGAGATGAAAATGAACTTTTCCATTTTCCAGAAAACAATCTTTTTGCTTCTCCAGTAAATGCATCCTGATTTAAGAATTAGATATTTGTACTGAAAAACAAGAGAGAAATACAGAGGAAGTGTAACTTTATTATGTTTCCAGAAGCAGCTTAAATTCCACAGTCACATTACCAAATTAAAGAAATACCGCCTCTGCAGGATCGTTGAATGTTTCCGATGGGACGTGACGGATTTAATGCGTACGGCAGGAGCCGATCATGGTGGGCCTCACGCTTGCTTATCACACTGCGCTTACGTGATGAGTTTTGACATCCCACAGCCGCCGAGAGGAAGCGATATATAAGGCTTTTTATTTTCAGTCTTTGGCAAGGAATTCTTTGATCAAAGGAGGCCGGGACACATGGACCCCTATGGCACTCAGGACTGTGTTTGTTCTTCCTCAGTATTTTTTCAACCCTCATTCTGAGCCTCTGTCTGAAATGATCCGTTTTTAAGGTGCAGCTTGTCAATAAACACCCACTCTTATGATTGGCTGACGTCACTGCATAGGAAACCGTATCAGTGTTTTGAAAACATTATCCATATAAAACCGTCATTTACAGACAAAGCATTTGTGTCCACAACATGATCTCATGAGAAAACCTGTGTATTTTGACGTAAATTGTGGTTCTGCCACGCATACATTTACTTACGTTTTCATACACACAAAAACGTACAACATTGACGTATTTATAGCACTAAAACGTAAAAATACTTATACGTATTAACAGCAAAAAAAATGTAAATCATGTAACGTAAAGTGTGAATGTATATGAATTCCCATGTATTAGTATTAATATTAAAATCGTGGCTTTAATGATTTAATGATGTTTTTAGTCAAATTTATTGAAAGCAGTTTACTCATCTACTTAATATGAAATAACATTTCTGTTTGTGACTTGTGCTGCTCGTTTCGGAGGATTACATAATGTTAAACAAGACTACAATTTGAAACCTTATGAATAAAATTTCTGTAATTGTTTAACCATTTTGTACGGAAGAGGATTAAGGCCAAGCAATAATAAAAAAATAAAACCATCTCGAGATTAAAGTTGTTAAATTTCAAGAAAAAACTCAAAATAAAATGTTGAGAATAAATCGTTAAATTACGAATTTGTTCTCATAATTTAATGACTTTTTTCTCGTAATTTAATGACTTTATTCTCAACATTTTGTCTCAACTTTTTTTCTCGAAATTTAACGACTTTTTTCTCAAAATTTAACGACTTTTTTCTTGTAATTTAACGAGTTTATTCTCAACATTTTATTTTATTTTATTTTTTCTCATAATTTAACAAATTTGTTCTCATATTTTAACGACTTTTTTCTCGTAATTTAATGACTTTATTCTTAACATTTTATCTTGACATTTTTCTCGAAATTTAACTACTTTTTTCTCATAATTTAACGAATTTGTTCTCATAATCTAACGAGTTTTTTCTCGTAATTTAATGAGTTTATTCTCAACATTTTATTTTATTTTATTTTTTCTCATAATTTAACAAATTTGTTCTCATAATCTAACAACTTTTTTCTCGTAATTAGACTGTTGAGAATAAAGTCTAATGACTTTATTCTCAACATTTTATCTTGACTTTTTTCTCGAAATTTAACAACTTTTTTCTCATAATTTAATGAATTTGTTCTCATAATCTAATGAGTTTTTTCTCGTAATTTAATGAGTTTATTCTCAACATTTTATCTTGACTTTTTTCTCGAAATTTAATGACTTTTTTCTCGAAATTTAATGACTTTTTTCTCGTAATTTAATGAGTTTATTCTCAACATTTTATTTTATTTTATTTTTTCTCATAATGTAATGAATTTGTTCTCATAATCTAACGAGTTTTTTCTCGTAATTTAATGAGTTTATTCTCAACATTTTATTTTATTTTATTTTTTCTCATAATTTAACGAATTTGTTCTCATAATCTAACTTTTTTTTTCTCGTAATTTAACAAGTTTATTCTCAACATTTTATTTCGACTTTTTTCTCGAAATTTAATGAGTTTTTTCTCTAAAGTTAACAACTTTAATCTCGAGATGGTTTTATTTTTTTATTATTGCTTGGCCCTAATCCTCTTCCGTAATTTTGTAATATTTAGTTTGTTTGCTGTACGATTTTTTTTCCTATGCAGTGACTTACAATATAACCAGAAGATACACCAAAGCACAACATCATTTTTTTCGCTGTAAAAACGTAAGTATTTTTTACGTTTTAGTGCCATAATTACGTCAATATTGTACGTTTTAGCACCTTTCTAAACGTACCAAAATGTGCGTTTTGTGTCTTTGAATGTTATGTATTAACAATGTGACCAGGCTGGTGTCCAATAAACTCTGTCAAGTTTCTCTTTTACACTGTGCCTCATTTACAAAACGCTCCGAACATGACGTGACACTTACAAATGTCAGCTGTTAAGCAACTGAATGCCAGTGGGCGGGGCCTGTGGTGCGATGATGTATAACTATTGGTCGATGTCTTGCTCTGGAGGCGGGCATATGCAAATGTATTTGCCAGTGTGACGTCACAGATCCTGCAATATCCAAACAAGCCATTTTTTCGATCTTGATTAAATAAAATCTTTGTTTATGAAGAGGAGGACGTTTTAAGCTGTGAAACTTGAAGGATGTTTGTTCTTATATGTCAAAATATCAAGACAAATTTGATTTCTCATGCCATGACCCCTTTAAGTCTTTTTTTCTGATAAAAAAATCATGAAAATGAAGTGAGTTTGTGCTTAAAACAAGAATAAATATCTGTCAGTGGAGTCAGAAAAAATAATCTTATTTTTCCTTTGAATGAAGTTTATTTTTTTAACCCTGTTGGCAGATATTTGTTCTTGTTTTAAGCACAAATTCACTTCATTTTCATGATTTTTGTCCAGAGAAAACATGAATTCATAGTTTAATCAGTGTTATTTTAGTATCATTGTGATGCTATTATAGTTTTTATTAATTTACTTTTTATTTGTATATTTTCTGTTTTCATGCAAATTCTTGTTAAAGTTTTAGTAACTCATTTAGTAACTAATTTATATGACAAGTTTTTTTTTTTTTTTTTTTTTTTTTTTAAGTCTACACAGTTTTTATTAATTATATATGTTTTAGTTTCTGTTAACCCAGTTCTTAATTAATTTTGCTCCTCAAGTAAATTAATCTTGATTTAAGAATTGTTTAGATATTTTTAATGAAAAGCAAAATAATAATAATAATAATAATAATAATAAAATAAGAAAGCCTGTTTGTGCATTTCAACTCTTTTAGTCTGTGTTGCTGAACAACAGTTCAGGTTTGTGGAGCATGTTCATGATTTCATCATCAGATTTCAACAAGGAAAACATCCATACATCCTCTTCTACTCTGCATAAACATCATCCGGCGAGGAACGTTACCAAACTGCCATCATTTCATATTAGGAAAATAAAATGACCGGACACCAGAACGCTTCCCCTGGGCTGCTGTTGTGAAACACCAAATAAATCTCATTCCATTCTCGGTTTTCATCACAGCTTTTCCAAGTAAGGCTTGGACTGATTCAGCAAAAGTTCATTAAGGCTGGTGAGAAGAAGGCTAGATGAACTGTGTCCTGTTGGCTGCAGATGTTTGAGTTCAGACTTAAGCAGAGGTCAGAGCGTGACATTAGTGGGACACACAAGTCTGCTGCTCTTCTGTGAACTCAGACACTTTCAGTCGGCCTGCTTGAAGCTGTGGTGATACAATACAAACAGAGAGCAACACTGTAGAAAAGCACATTCATATCTATCAATTTACATTACCATTAAAAAGATTGCAAGGATGCATTAAATTGATCAAAAGTGACAGTAATTTCCGTTTCAAATAAATGGATGTTTTTACTTTCTATTCATCAAACAATCCTGAAAAAAAGTATCACAGTTTCCATAAAAATATTAAACAGATTTCAACATTGATAATCATCAGAAATTAGCATTAAATCATCATATCAGAATGATTTCTGAAGGATCATGTGACCCTGAAGACTGGAGTAATGATACTGAAAATTCAGCTTTGATCACAGAAATAAATTATACTTTACTATATATTCACAAGGGAAAAACTTATTTTAAATTGTAATAATATTTCACAATTTTTACTGTATTTTCAAATAATCAAATAAATGCGGCTTTGTTGAGCAGAAGAGACTTCTTTTAAAAACAGTCTTACCAACCCCAAACTATTAAAACCTGAGTTGTTTTTACCCAGCGATTGGGTTGTTTTAACCCAGGTTTTAATCCTGCGATTGGGTTGTTTTAACTCAGGTTTTAACCCAGCGTTTGGGTTGTTTTAATCCAGTAATTGGGTTGTTTTAACCCAGCGATTGGGTTGTGTTAACCAAGGTTTTAACCCAGCAAATTGGGTTGTTTTAACCCAGTAATTGGGTTGTTTTAACCCAGAGATTGGGTTGTTTTAACTCAGGTTTTAACCCAGGGATTGGGTTGTTTTAACCCAGGTTTTAACCCATTGGTTGGGTTGTTTTAACCCAGTGATTGGGTTGTTTTAACTCAGATTTTAACCCAGCATTTGGGTTGTTTTAATCCAGCAGTTGGGTTAAATGTTTGACCAACGTGCTGGGTAGTTTTATTTAACTCAACTATTGTTTAAAAATGACTATATGTCTGGCTTAAAATGAACCCAAAATATGTTGGAAATTAAAAATCAGATTAATAATTACTAGAGGAAACAATAATAATCAAATGGTGAACATTTATTAATAAGCAATTTAATAAATGTTTATTGTCTAATTATAATTGATTAAACTTATGAATAAATGTTCATTTACTAAACATATTAATAAATATTAATTTCCAACATATTTTAGGTTCATTTTAGGCAAAAAATACAGTAATTTTTAAACAATAGTTCAGCGAAACAATAGTTAGCAAACATTTAACCCAACTGGTGGGTTTAAAAAAAACAATCGCTGGGTTTATCCATTTTCAACCCAACTTGGGTTGTTTTTAACCCAGGTTTTGTAGAGCCAATGTCTATGAAGACGTGAAAATTATATTTTTAAAAAGGCAGTATACGCAGAGATACAAGTCAAATTATGCTGCAAAGTTTGCGTCTGCTGTTTAAATCCAAGGAAGTTTATTTCCTCTGAAAATCTGACTGTTGACAAGTTTGACATCTTGTATGACAGAAACTGTGCATAATAAGTTAATCATGCTGTCTTTCTGAACAATCAGTATTGCTCTTGTGTCTTAATATAGGATGTAAAAATGTAGTCTTTAGTGTCAGCGAAGAACAGAATACATCGGTTTGGCATCGAGCATATGCAGAAACCGCGAACAAGCAGTCCATTTATCTTTATTTAGAGACCGCAACAATGCACTTCATCTTAATGAGCATGATGTCACCGAACAATGTTTGCAACCAGTATTTGATGTGGGTGGTTTTAAAGTGATTAGGCAGCTTGTTACAAGAAAGTCTCTGAGATGGATGAAGTGTGAGGAACAAAACATTGGAAAAAAAATCCCACTTAACAAAAAGTCTGACAATCACACGTTTGGCCTCGAATGCCTGTTGTTGCATCACTGGCCTCTTTGGACATCCCTAAAATACATTTTCCAAGTCTCTTTCCAAGATTCATCTTAGAAGAGGTTTATAAAGCTCACTCTCTATTGTCTGATCTTATTTGCGGCGATGACTTTCAGGAAATTATTTTGTGGGCCGAACATGTTTCATTTGCCTTTCATTGCTGGCATGCCAATGCAGTATAGTTTTTTGGCTTAGATAATGACACTTTGGATAAAAAAAGACTAGTCAGAGGGGTAATAACCCTCAGGTTAAGACCTTGGGCAGAACTATGAGTGACACAATGAAGCAAAATGGGAGAATCAAAGGCCGTCCTTTAACCACCAAAATCTGGGCGTCAATGCTGCATAAAATTAAGTGTTTGAACCCAAGCCTGCATTAAGTGAAGGTTGTGAATTTGCGGTTGAATTTCTCAAGTGTGGATGGCTGGAGTTGAGTTTCACACTCTGTGTGGTTTCTAAGAGTGCTTTGTTGTCTGGATTATATGGTATGGGGTTTCCCACCCAATGTGTTTAAAGAGGCCTTATTATGCCCTTTTGTTTTTGGGCTCTACTAGAACAGGTTTTCCTGCTTGAATGTTGATTATTTTCCTTATTCTCCATTGTTGCAGCTCCTCTCTTCCCAGTCTGTCAGTAACACTCTGTTTAGTTCCTGTCTCTATGAAGCCCCTCCTTCTGAAAAGCACAATTTGCTCTGATCGGTCAGCTGGAGTGCTGTGATTGGTCAAGCGCTTTGAGCATGTTTGGGAAATGTCCCGCTCCTGAATGAGTTTGTTTAGCCCAAGTTTACTAAGTTTTACACGTGCACAAATCCTCACATTATAAAAAACAGAGCGGAGACATGATGTAAATAAAAGATTGTTTTTCATGAGACTTTGTGACCTTTCCTACAAATATATACTTCACACTTAGAAAAAAGTGACAAAAATAGACAAAGTACTAAAAGTGTTTGTTTTTCACCAAGTTTTACACATGGGGACAATCGTTGAAGGATGAACAAAGTACTTTAAAAGTCTGTCATTCTTATAACAGCCAATAACCGCCAGTTTCAACACACTATACAAAATGCTGGGTTCAAACAACCCAAGTTGGGTTGAAAATGGACAATCCCAGAGTTTGGGTTGTTTTGACCCAGCAGTTGGGTTAAATGTTTACCCAACCTGCTGGGTAGTTTAAACTATTGTTTAAAAATTACTATATGGCTGGTTTAAAATGAACTAAAAATAGTTTTTTTAGAATGTACACTGGAGGCATTTCAGGGAGTTCAGAGAGACTATTTATGGTTTTTCATGCTCAAACTAAAGAAAGCTGAACATGTAAAAAAGCATAAAACCGATCCTAACTCTCACGAGTGGAAACGTGGGTCATGAGTGTAAAGGTACTCTGCATAAATCGCTCATGGATGTTTCTGGCAGTAAATTTTCTTGTTCAAGGCCTCCTTGTTTGAAAAGTCTTTCTCTCCGCTCTGTTTTTTTCCTGTCCTCCCTCTGTCTCAGGTTGTTTCTGAAGAGCCACAGCGGGACGGCGGGCAGGCAGAGCAGTCTGGCAATCCACGGCGCTGACTTCAGCACTAAAGACATGGACAATGACAATTGCACATGCAAGTGTGCGCTGATGCTCAGCCGGGGTAAGGCAGAAACCTTCTCATTTAACCATCTATTGCAACCCCCAAGTCTTGTTTCTTGTTCCTTTTACAGTGATACATCACCCATTATTCTCAGGAAGAGGCTGACATTGCTTTAGTGCCGAATAAAAGCATTTCAATACAACTGGAGAAGTAAAATGCTGCAAATGATGGGAACATATAGAATTTCAGCAACTCTAAGGGACAGTTCTTAACACTTCTATTAATGCAAAGTAATATAATTTTAGTGCAGGATTAACAGCATTACATTACTAAGCGTAACATATACTGTAATTTGTAATTGTTTAATAAAAGAGAAAAGCAAGTAAATTAAAGTGATCTGGTTGTTATATTTGTGTCGCGTAAGTTCAGTGGTGCTGCAAAGGTTTCTATTTACAACGTGATTTTGCAGCGTTGAGTATTGTAATCAATTACATGTATTTCTGTTGAACATGATGACCAATCAGAGAGAGGTGTGTAAGTGACCAGTTGCTCAGTAACACTGAATGAGTTTGTTTAGCCCAAGTTTACTAAGTTTTACACGCGCATAAATCCTCACATTATAAAAAACAGAGCGGAGACTAGGGCTGGGCGATATATCGCATGAGATTGTCACGCGCATTTCGTCAGTAAAGCCGGTTCCCTGATTACCGCTAAATCGCCATCACCTGCTTTCAAATAGAGCGGCATTTAATAGACAGAGCCGTAGTTCACTGACAAGCTACGCAATATCTCGTTCATTATCGAAGATGAATCGCCTTAGCGGAGACACGATGTAAATAAAAGATTAATTGTGAAGTTGTCATTTTCATTGATTAAAACAGGAGTTTTCGCCCTCAATGAGTTTGCGCTGACTGACAGCTTCAGTGATTATAAAGGATGCACTCTTTACTCGCTGTCTGTGTAATTTCATTCACAATTTGAAGAAAAGTTTTTGTTTTTCATGAGACTTTGTGTAACCTTTCCTACAAATACATACTTCACACTTACAAAACGTGACAAAAATAGACAAAAAATGACAAAAATAGATTGTTATAATAGTGTTTTAATAATATCTACAGTAATATATATCTACTATAATATGTATAGTGTTGTACAGTGTTGATTTGGTTGCGAGTCCAGTGCGCTTGCAGAGAGACTCTGCCCACACGCTCTTCTGATTTTTGTATGTTATAATAGTGTTTTAATAATATCTAGAAATAATTTCAAAAGCAAAATGTACAAAAAACTATGTTAGGGAGTGGAAATGGCTAATGAGCCAATAAGTGATCCTCTGCAGCCATCTAATGGTTATACTGGTAATTTCATGTCTTTTTTATTTTTTTATTTTTTTAAAAAGTGTTTGTTTTTCACCAAGTTTTACACATGGGGACAATCGTTGAAGGATGAACAAAGTAATTTAAAAGTCTGTCATTCTTATAACAGTGGTCTATAATTGTGTTATGATCAAAGCTATACATGATTCATCTTTGGACGCAACACACACACACTTGTCGTCATGTCGAGGGAATAAGATTTGATGACGTCCTCAGAGTTCGCCATACCTTGGCTTTTGGTGAACTTCAGAAAGTGAGTCTGATAAAACAGTAATGACTCTAACAGAATCATTCAAGTGTTTTTGATTCACTACAAAGAATCAACTCATAAGAGTCATTAATTCAGTAATTAAAATGCATTGTATGCTTTTGATTCATTAATAAGAACTGGTTCGTAAGAGTCATTCGTTTGGGAATTGAAAGTTACACACTGAACTTGCTCATAAAAGTCATTTGTTCAGAGTCGAAATGCAACATTTCGAACAAAAAGCTGAGAAAATCACATTTTTGTCAAATACTTCTATCAGCTCCTTCTGGTTTACACAGATCTTCGTCTTCGCTTGTTTTTGGATCTGGAGATGCTGTACTATTTCAGAAGATGCGTAACAGTGCCCCCTACTGCATAACAGTGGAAACACGGATTGCCGGAAAAACTTGTCAGTGGCAGGGGAAAGAGTTAAGAACCACTAATGGAACCGAGTGTCATGAATCATTCAGTTAAAAAAATTATTCAAATAAACTACTTAAATAGCTACTATAGTGTTACTCTCTACATAGACTTTTGTCCCAGTGAGTATTAAAGCCTTGTGAAGTGTGCAGACAGTAGGATCCAGTCTAAACAGTCTGTGTCTGTGTACACCTCATGAACCACCTCATGCGTTCCTTTTGGCAGAGGAACTGCATAAAGCCTTGAGCACATAGTAATGAGGTCTTTGTGGACTTCCACATCCTGTGAGGGAGTTTAGAAGAATGGGCTGAGCACCAAGTATCTGTATAGGACTCCCATAGTCTCTCCTAGAGGATGCAGACCACTGACAGCTTTTGCATTTCATACAGGAAGCTCTTAGGTCTCAGAACACTGTGCATCATTTAATAAAGCAGGCACTGAGAGAGACCCTGTCCACTCGGACCTGCCGTCACCTTCTCCGTCCTTGGTGGCCAAATTCAAAATGGGGCCCTGACAGTGATTCATCTCTGAAATATTTAATATCAGGATGAGAATAAATATGAGCCTTACAGTAGGGTGACATGCATACATCTGCTGTATCTGCAAGGGGATTTGGGCAATGCAATTAATAAAAAAGAATAGTGTCGCGGTGAAAGATTTCTAATGAGTTTATAATGAAAAAACAGTGCGGAAATCGTCAGTCTCGAAGTAGAACCCTTTAAATTCTGTAGCGTAAGTGCTTTAATGAAAGACATATTGGTTCCAGCTCTGGTTTATATCATGAAATCAAACTTTTATCATTCTGTTGCCTCATTTCTTGTTATGCAGTGTGGTTAACAAGCCTATAAAACACGTACCCTAGAGACGACGAGGCACTCGCCCAGATACAGGCCTGAGATGAGAAGCATAGTAACAAGTACAATCAGCATCCAATCAGTTTACTGTGTCAGTGAGAGTCGTGACAAAGGGCAGCGATGTTGGCTCACGGACGGCTGTTAAAATGGCACAGATCTCTCTGGCATTCGAGCCTGTGAAGTGAAGTTCAAGTCTTCATGTGGGCACATTTTGTGTGTACGTGTCTAATAGAATGAACAGGCCAGATTCTTCCTCAGTATTTTTGTCTTGTTTTCCTGTAGAAATATCTAAACATTCTTAAATACATTTACTTGAGAAGCAAAATTACTTCTTTTCTGAAAAGTGAGTTTGTGCTTTAAACAAGAACAAATATCTGTCAGTAGGGTCCGAAATATAATCGTTTTCCCATTTGGTTGCGAGTGCAGTGTACTGCACTCCGCCCACACGCTCTTCTGATTGGCTGTGATTTTGGATTGATTTGGTTGCGAGTGCAGTGCGCTTACAGAGAGGCTCCGCCTACACGCTCTTCTGATTGGCTGTGATTTTGGATTGATTTGGTTGCGAGTGCAGTGCGCTTGCAGAGAGACTCCGCCCACACGCTCTTCCAATTGGCTGTGATTTGGATTGATTTGCGAGTGCGCCACAGAGAGGCCCGCCGCTCTGATTGGCTGTAATATTTGATTGATTTGGTTGCGAGTGCGGTGCGCTTACAGAGAGGCTCCGCCCACACACTCTTCTGATTGGCTGCGATTTTAGATTGATTTGGTTGCAAGTGCAGTGCGCTTGTAGAGACTCCGCCCACACTCTCTTCTGATTGGCTGTGATTTTGGATTGATTTGGTTGCGAGTGCGGTGCGCTTGCAGAGAAGCTCCGACCACACGCTCTTCTGATTGGCTGTGATTTCGGAATGATTTGGTTGCGAGTGCGGTGCGCTTACAGAGAGGCTCCGCCCACACGCTCTTCTGATTGGCTGTGATATTTGATTGATTTGGTTGCGATTGCAGTGCGCTTGCAGAGAGACTCCGCCCACATGCTCTATTGATTGGCTGTGATTTTGGATTGATTTGGTTGTGAGTGCAGTGTGCTTGTAGAGAGACTCCGCCCACATGCTCTATTGATTGGCTGTGATTTTGGATTGATTTGGTTGTGAGTGCAGTGTGCTTACAGAGAGACTCCGCCCACACGCTCTTCCAATTGGCTGTGATTTTGGAACGATTCGGTTGCGTGTGCAGTGTGCTTGCGTAGAGACTCCAAACTCTTCTAATTGGCTGTGATTTTGGATTGATTTGGTTGCGAGTACGGTGTGCTTGTAGAGAGACTCCGCCCACACACTCTTCTGATTGGTTGTAATTTTGGATTGATTTGGTTTGCGAGTGCAGTGCGCTTACAGAGAGGCTCCACCCACACGCTCTTCCGATTGGCTGTGATTTTAGATTGATTTGGTTGCTTCTCATAGTTGTTTTTTTTCCAGTGTTTTTCGTATTGAGTTAGGCCTTAAGTAATTAAAGCCTTAAAGTAATTAAAATTAATGAAAATGATTCACTTGTTATATGATTTATATCATATAGTATTGCATATGTTAGCTTCCTTTCAGGATATTGTGATACTGAATGTATGCACAGAAAAAATGTTTTCTTACTCAATAATTTTGTCTTGTTTTTCACTAAAAATATCAAAACATTCTTAAATCAAGGTACATTTACTTGATTAGCTAATGACAAGTCTTGTTTCTGGATAAAAACGATCAAAATTCAGTGAATTTATGCTTAAAACAAGAAAAATAATCTGCTAATGGGTCAGAAAAATAAATTTAAGTTTATTTTTCTGACCCCATTGGCAGATATTTTTTCTTGTTTTAAGCACAAACCCACTTCATATCTTCAGTCTTTTTGCTTCTCCAGTAAATGTATCTTGATTTAAGAATGTTTATATATTTGTACTGGAAAACAAGACAAAGACATTGCAGAACTGCATTAACAGTTGTAAATGTTTGTGTTTTAGGATGGTGGTACGATGCCTGCGGTCCATCCAACCTGAACGGTGTGTACTACAGACAAGGACAACACGTCGGAAAATTCAATGGAATCAAGTGGCACTATTTCAAAGGCCCGAGCTACTCTCTCCGATCCACGGTCATGATGATCCGACCGGTCGACTTCTCTTAGTCCAAAAACACTTTGGAGAGGTGTTATTTTTTCAGCCCATGACATTATCAAGTAACGCTGCTTGCCATGTGTATAAATGCAGCATTAATTTGAGATAACACTCCTCCTGGAAACAGGAATCCTGTGAATATGAGGCCGTCCTGTCACCTTCGTGAAGAGATGGAAAGCTTCCTGGGAATTTAGGGCAGGAGATGACTTGGCTGGGCTTTTATTTTTAAATATCGGAGGTATGAATTCAAGTGCCATTCACTTGTCACTCAGGACCCGTGGACTGCTCATGCAGACACATCACCTTTGATGGAAGTGCGACGCCTAGCAATCGCCCTGCGCTCGTCCGGCTTTCCAGTCTCCAAGTGAAACTAAAGCAGCTTGAATGTCCTTCAGTATCATCAAAGGACCTATTAATGTCTAATACAAACGTGTTGCACAGTTATATTTGGGTTACGATACTTTGCTTCACATTTTTATGCTCTTTTTTTATCCCAGTATATCATTACTTTTTTATTTTGTACATTATATCTGTCAAAGTGAAGAAAACCATAGCATGCAGCATTAGAGGTGACTTACAGTGCTATTTACAAGGAATATTTTCAGCAAAGAATAGCACAACCGAAAAAAGTTATTTTTACGCAGTATTTTTGTCTTGCTTTTCAAAAAAATAAAAAAATTCTTAAATCAAGATACTTGAGAAGCAAAATGACTGAAAAAAACATGAAAATCAAGTGAGTTTGTGCTTAAAACAAGACCAAATATCTGCCAGTGGATTAAAAGGGAAAACAAGATTATTTTTCTTGATATTTGTTCCTGTTTGGACACACTTAATATTCATGTTTTTTTTTTTTTTCAGTAAAAGTCATTTTGCTTCTCCAGTAAATGCATCTTAATTTAAAAACGTGGAAAACAAGTATTATTAAAGGCTTTGAACTTCATAGCTTGGCATCAAATTTTGAATGCATGCCAAAGATCACAGCTATTAAAGATAATACCATAAAAATATTGATCTAATATTAATCGTCATTACAACTGATGGAGTACAGCCAATGGCACATACGGTACTGGTGCAGTATAATACAAATAATACTGTTGTAATTCATTAATTTCATATTGTCTTATGCGAGTTTGTCATATTAAGAATGTTTTTTTCAGTTTTGTATGTAGTTGCTCTTCTCAAAGCAGTGTTATAATTACCGACAAGCTTGGATGATCTTTTAAATTTATCCTTAAACCTAAGGTTTGCAGAAGTGTTTAATAATTGTGAATGACTGTATTATAGAAATGATGGAGTCAGATAAGTGCCTGACTTTGATTTGTATGTGAAGTTTATTTGTTGCGGTTTTAGGGCCAGATCGCACAGAACACATTTTTAATTGCGCCACTTTTAACTGTTTTTGTACGTAAACATGCGCTAGACTGGCGTCTTTGCTGCTTTTTGTTTTGCACTGAAACAGCAGCTGTTATTAACAAGCCATGCATGTGAAGTTAAAAGTTCAAGTTCTTTTCCATTCTCCCATTTTTCATTTCACTTCGCTGCTTTTTAATCATTTCATATGTAAACATAAACTAGACGGATATATTTGACGTTACGCTTCGTCATTCTGCTTTGTCAGCGTTTTCCGCATGATCATCGTGTCTTCGAGTTAAAAAAAATCAACTTTTAAATTTGACCGACACCTTGCTTTCTATTCTATAACGCTTCATCTCACGTGTTCTTGTGAACGGCCCATTAGGACTTTCAGTAACAGTTTACAGTAAGGTTCCATTTGTTGAAATACATTAGTTAATATGAGCTTACAATGAAAAATAGTTGCATCTGTTAATTCTATTTAATTCACTTGAAATAACATGCAATGAACAGTTGTATTTTATTAACTAACATTAACAAAGATTAATGAAAGTTTGTTAGTTAATGCATTAACTAATGGGACCTTTTTGTGAAGTGTTACCACACTTTTCACTTTACAAATGTACATAAATTGTGTTTTGGTTTGTGGGAAAAAAAAATCATTATTTTGTAAATGTTCTGACTTTTTGAGCTGTCAGGATTGTAAAGAGATGATATTTTTAGCTTGCGTACTGCCATGTTCACAGAAGTCATTAGAAGTTCTACTCGCTTCTGTCTTTCATCAAAAAAGTCTGATAATATTCTTCTGTGTCGCTGTATGTAAGGTTACTACTACTGTCTTCCATCAAATAAGAACAGAGCATTTTACTGGAAACAGGTACTTTATTGTAAATCCATAAACTGTCTGGAAAGCTGCAGAATGGCATGTTTATTATCATCACACTCCAAATACTGTGTTCGAAATTGCTTTTCAGAGGAAAGCACTGTTTTGCTTTTATTTTTTATTAGTTCAGAACCATCAATGTGTTCTGAATGAACAAAGATGTAGCTGAAGTAACAATAATGGTAAGGACTTTTTTTAAAACTCATTTAAATTTCATTTGCCATGTTATTTAAACACCTCGTCCTTTGTAACAATGTTCATGATGTTAGTTCAAATAATAAAAGAAACTGATGCCTCAAGCTTAGCTGAACGAGCCATTATTTGCATGCCAAAATACCTTTTTCTTGCTTAGTATTTTTGTCTTGCTTTTTATTACAAAATATCTACAAAAAAAAAAAAAAACTCAAGAATACATTTACTTGAGAAGCAAAATGAAAAGATATTAAGTCTTGTTTTTAGAAAAAAAAAATCATCAAAATTAAGAAAGTTTGTGCTTAATAGTACATAATAAAAGCACCATTTAAATGCTTAATTCATTAAAATAAAAACAAATATCTGTCAGTGGAGTCAGAAAAATATGGAAGCTCATTTCTGCCACTGAATAAAAAATAAAAAAGGTAATTGCGACATTTTATCTCACAGTTCTGACTTTTTTCTCGCAATTGCGTGATATATAAAGTCAGAATTGCGAGATATAAAGTCAGAATTGAGTGATATAAAGTCAGAATTGCAAGATATAAAGTCAGAATTGTTATAAAGTCAGAATTGCGAGATATAAAGTCAGAATTGCATGATATAAAGTCAGAATTGCGAGGTATCAGGAGATATAAAGTCAGAATTGCGAGATATAAAGTCAGAATTGCGAGATATAAAGTCAGAATTGCGAGATATAAAGTCAGAATTGCGAGATATAAAGTCGAGCATGATATAAAGTCAGAATTGCATGATATAAAGTCAATTGCGAGGTCGAATTGCGAGATATAAAGTCAGAATTGCAGAATTGTGAGATATAAAGCAATTGAGATATAAAGTCAGAATTGATATAAAGTCAGAATAGATATAAAGTCAGAATTGTATAAAGTCAGAATAGATATAAAGTCAGAATTGTGAGATATAAGTCAGTTGCGAGATATAAAAGGAATTGCGAGATATAAAGTCAGAATTATAAGTCAGATTTGGGAGTAAAGTCGAATTATAAGTCAATTGCGAGATATAAAGTCA
Organism: Culter alburnus; assembly: GCA_028476615.1. Classification (NCBI taxonomy): domain Eukaryota; kingdom Metazoa; phylum Chordata; class Actinopteri; order Cypriniformes; family Xenocyprididae; genus Culter; species Culter alburnus. The sequence goes on from JAOTNS010001766.1 coordinate 421,585, forward strand.
GAATTGTATAAAGTCGAATTATAAAGTCAGATTGCAATTGCGAGATCAGAATCAGAATGTCAGTATAAAGTCGAAAGTTATAAAGTCAGAATTGCGAGTCAAATTGCATGATATAAAGTCAGAATTGCATGATATAAAGTCAGAATTGCGAGATATAAAGTCAGAATTGTGAGATATAAAGTCAGAATTGTGAGATATAAAGTCAGAATTGTGAGATATAAAGTCAGAATTTAAATAAGTCAGAATTGCGAGATATAAAGTCAGAATTGATATAAGTCAAATAGATATAAATTGTGAGTCAGGATTGCGAGATATAAAGACAGAATTGCAGATATAAAGAATTATAAAGTCAGATTTGATAAAGTCAGAATTATAAGTCAAATTGTAAGTGTCAGAATTGCAAGATATAAAGTCAGAATAAAGTCAGAATCAAGTCAGAATTGCGAGATATCAGAATTGCGAGATATAAAGTCGAATTGTGAGTTGTCAGAATTGCGAGATATAAAGTCAGAATTGCATGATATAAAGTCAGAATTGAGTGATATAAAGTCAGAATTGCGAGATATAAAGTCAGAATTGTGAGATATAAAGTCAGAATTGTGAGATATAAAGTCAGAATTGAGATATAAAGTCAGATTGCGAGATATAAGTTAGATATAAGTGAATTATAAAGTCAGAATTGTGAGATATCAGATTGCGAGATATAAACAGAATTGCAGTCAAATTATAAAGTCAGATTTGGGAGTTATAAAGTCAGAATTATAAAGTCAGAATTGTGAGATATAAGTGAGAATTGCGAATATAAAGTCAGAATTGCGAGATAAAGTCAGAATTGCAAGTATAAAGTCAGAATTATAAAGTCAGATTTATAAAGTCAGAATATATAAAGTCAGAATTGCGAGATATAAAGTCAGAATATAAAGTCAGAATGCGAGTTATAAAGTCAGAATTGCGTGATATATAGTCAATGCGAGATGTCGAATTGTGAGATATAAAGTCAAATTGTGTCAGAATTGCAGAATTGCGAGATATAAAGTCAGAATATAAAGTCAGAATTGTGAGATATAAAGTCAGAATTGAGATATGTCAGAATTGAGTGATATAAAGTCAGAATTGAGTGATTAAATCAGAATTGGAGGTCAATTGGATATAAAGTCAGAATTGTGAGATATAAAGTCAGAATTGTGAGATATAGATTGCGAGATTAAGACAGATTGCGAGATATAAAGAATTATAAGTCAGATTTGGGAGTTATAAAGTCAGAATTATAAAGTCAGAATTGCGAGATATAAAGTCAGAATTGTCAGAATTGCATATAAAGTCAGAATTGTCGAGATAAAAGTCAGAATTGCGAGAATCAAGTCAGAATTGCGAGGTATAAAGTCAGAATTGCGAGATATCAAATTGCGGAAATGAGTCAGAGCAGAATGCGAGATATAAAGTCAGAATTGCAGATAGAATTGAGATATAAAGTCAGAATTGTGAGATATAAAGTCAGAATTGTGAGATATAAATTGCGAGATATAAAGACATTATAAAGTCAGAATTATAAAGTCGAATTGGAGAATAAAGTCAGAATATAAAGATTGCGAGATATAAGTCAGAATTATAAAGTCAGAAGTTATAAAGAATCAGAATTGTGAGAGTGAGAATTGCGAGATATAAAGTCAGAATTGCGAGATATAAAGTCAGAATTGCGAGATATAAAGTCAGAATTATAAAGTCAGAAGTTATAAAGTCAGAATTGTGAGATATAAAGTCAGAATATATAAGTCAGAATTGCGTGATATAAGTCCGAGTTATAAAGTCAGAATTGCCCCGAGACCTATTCGCTTGTATAAAGTCAGAATTGCCAGAAACAGAATTGCCAGAATTGTCCCGAAGTCAGAAAGACTCAGAATTAGCTTTTTTATTGTATAATCAGTGGCAGAAACAAGCTTCCATAGAAAAATAATCTTACTTGTTTTTGTTTCAATGAATGAAGTATTTAAATAACACTTTTATTATGTACTTTTTTTTTTTTTTTTTTTCAAAAAATGAAGACTCAATGTCATCTTGCTTCTCCAGTAAATATATCTTGATTTAAGAATGTTTATTACTGGAAAATGGGAGAATTTGTGGCTCTGGAATCCAGAGTCTTTCCTTTTCTTTCACAGCACTATTCAGCATTTTCTGTTTGAGTCACGTCTCTCCATAGACACAATATTTACACACGGCAGAAGAAAAAAATATAAAGGAGTGCAATTTTTAGAGAGAATGGGCCCCGAGCAAGCGAGCCACCTTTGTGTCCGGAGCGAGCAGGACTGTTAGTTCTCCTCCACTCCGGCGTGACAGATTGCTGAGGTGTCAAACGATGCTGTCGGGATGGCCAAAGCCCTCCATAGCTGACATTCCTACACCCTAATCGAAGGGTTAAGCAAACGACGGGCGCTTGTAAACTGCCGCATGTCCTTCAACACCTGAGCTGACCCACTACACCCTCCGGAATGCAGCCGACGGCGTCGGACGGGCACAGTGGAGAATCAAGAGACATTCAAGATGTGCGATGGATTCAAGCCAACATAAGAGAACATAAGAGGTGAGTTCTGGGTGCTTTGCATCTCTGAGATATAGTTCAACATAATGTATTGATGACACATTGATATCGCACAGAGCCTCACGTTTAGTCTCGTGTGACCAGGATCTCTATAGGTGAAGGCCGACTCAGACGCCTCCGCGGTCCACTGGTGTTTCTGAAGACGGATCATTTCCTGTTTGCACAAGCTGAATGGGGGGGAATGGTCTGCTGACGAACATTAGGCCTGACGCCAGATCAGACAAGAGAAGGGACGGTACTGTAGAGTGAATGAGAAGAGATGGCAGCATCACACACCACAACATGATTAATAGCAATTGGAAATAAGACCACCTGGATAAAAGAAAACTCTCTAAAAGCATGTTTCCATGTAGTCAAAGTTCCAGAAATATACCAGATATAACCTAATGAATTATGGGCCTCAGTTCAGCAAGTTAGATTGAGGGAAGCGAACAGAAAAATGAATCTTCTGTAATTTCTTTGGCTCAGGAGCTTGAACTTATTTTCAGGACGAGTTTAAAACATGCTGAAGTCCAGGATTGCACCGTTTACGGCTATTTGAAATGACTGAACAATGTTTTTTGAAATTCTTTCAGCTTATTGAATTTATAGGATTTAAAGAACTATTTCAGCATGTTCCAGTCATTATTTGTTCAAATAATTCATGCAGAAAAACTCTTGCTGCACTGCTTGTTTAATAGATGCAAATATAATTTAGGCAGTGTCATCAGAAGTCCAATAAAAGAGCAATACAATTGCTTTTAATTAAAAATATCTAAAAACTTCTTAAATCAAGATACATTTACTTGAGAAGCAAAATGACTGAGTTTGTGCTTAAAACAAGAAGAAATATCTTTCAGTGGAGTCAGAAAAACAAACATAATTTAAAGGAAAAGGATTATTTTTCTGACTCCACTGACAGATATTTCTTCTTGTTTTAAGCACAAACTCACTTCATTTTCATGATTTTTTCAGAACACAAGACTTAATATCTAAAGTCATTTTGCTTCTCAAGTAAATGCATCTTGATTTAAGAACGTTTAGATTTTTGTACTGGAAAACAAGACAAAAATATTGAGGAAGAACATCATTTTTTTTGCAGTGCATGACTTTTGCACCATACAATAGAAATTTAAAGGATTATTTAAAGGATTAGTTCACTTCAGAGTTAAAATTTCTTGATAATTTACTCACCTCCATGTCATCCAAGATGTTTATGTTTGTCTTTCTTCAGTTGAAAAGAAATGAAGGTTTTTGAGGAAAACATTCCAGGATTTTTCTCCATATAGTGGACTTCACTGGGGTTCAACGGGTTGAAGGTCCAAATGTCAGTTTCAGTGCAGCTTCAAAGAGCTCTACATGATCCCAGACAAGGAATAAGAGTCTTATCTAGAGAAACCATCGGCCATTTTCTACAAAAAGATAAAAATTATATACTTTTTAACCACAAATGCTCATCTTGCACTGCTCTGTGATGCTTCACACGTGACGTAGACGGAAGTGCCGCGGTAGAGCAAAAAACTCTATCTCATTTTCTCCTCCAACTTCAAAATTGTCCGACATCATTGTTTTACCTTTTTTTGAAAAGGCCGTTTGACTTAGTCTTTGAATGTTCGCTTTGTAAACACTGGATCGGTACTTGAACCCCAGTGAAGTCCACTATATGGAGAAAAATCCTGGAATGTTTTCCTCAAAAACCTTCATTTCTTTTCGACTGAAGAAAGAAAGACATAAACATCTTGAATGACATGGATGTGAGTAAATTATCAGGAAATTTAAATTCTGAAGTGAAGTAAGGGTATGCATATTATATGTTGCCATTGTTTGTTTACGCTCTTGTTTCCTGGAAGTCAGTCGCTAGTTCCGCCTTCTCAATGACATCGCGCATATCATTAAAGACAACAAGCAATGATTGGTCAGGAAGCAATGTGTAGTCTGACATGATTCTTGCCCAAGACAAGAATTTAGGAGTCAGAATCACATAATCTGACACACTTTTTCCCATCATGGGACGTTTTATGGTAAAATTTTATGAATTAAACTGTTACATCCATCAGCTGGAGTGCCCTTGATTTCCACCAGAGGGCACTCCTTTTGTCTTGGTTATCTCACCATGGACTATTTATTCCACAACCCATTGCCCAAACTCATTATCCATCCACCTGTGTCTCATCATCTTCTCAACCCTGCCTATTCAATTCACTCATTGCAAAGTATTGTATGTGTCACTACTGCATTTCTGAGTGTTATCCTGGTTCCCCGTGTCTTAGTTTTTATCTTCTGCTTGTCTCCCTGGAAGTGCCTGTGTCTTGGACCTTGTTTTATGTTTGGACTGTTTTGACCTTACACAGCAAAATTTCCAGAGTTGAATCAGCTCTGCTCAGAGTACATATGATCCCTCTCTAAATAGTGTTAAAATAACACTGAAGCAGAGTTAAAGTTAATGAGATAATTAAGCAATTAATTAATTGATGATTGTGCATTAGTGATATAACAAGCAGAATCACTGAAGATAAGAGAAACGCAAGAACTACAACTGACTTCAGTCACAGACTTATTAATTGCTTAATTATCTCATTAACTTTAACTTTAACTGCTTCAGTGTTACTTTAACACTATTTAGAGAGGGACCATATGTAAGTTGATTTATGGATTACTATTATGGATTACCCTGTGCTTGGATCTTCAACCTAAATTCTCGGAGCAGTTCGCAAACATACTTTATCACTAGAAAAATTGAAATAACTGTTAAACATGAAAGTATTATGGAATCATCTAAGACATTTCTTCTTATATAGAAGACTTTTGGCATAAAATGTGAGTCAAAAACCCTAGAGGTCCATGTAGAACCCTATTGAACCTTTGTTACGAGAGTGAGGTTTGACATGACAGGTCTCAACATGGTGAATGACATTGTTTCAGTTTTCTCCTTTTGTGTTCCATAGAAGAAAACAATACAGGGTTTGGAACAACATGAGGGTGAGTAAATGATGACTGAATTTTCATTTTTGGGGCGAATTAAGTGCCTGAGAAACGCACAACCTCATTGCGACACCACTGAATAAATGGTTCATTTTAAATATGCATCAAAAGGTCAGCGCTTGTTGATCAGGGTCATCACTATTTTAAAATGCAGTCGTGGTTACTGGCACATCCTCGGTTTCAGAGAAACAGATATTCAGTCTATTGACTGACCGATTGCCCTGGAGATTTCCCTGCTTGGCATTGTCAGGCTGCATTGATTTTGAGTCTGAAAGTGTAAACACACAGTTAGTGGTTTGGGACCTCTTTCACTTTAGAAGTCCAGAAGGTGTTCATGGTGATGGATGGATGGAGAGCCTAAGAGTGAAATTTGATTTGGAGGCTGATGGGAGAGAGGCAGTGGTAACAGGAGGCGTTCAGAAGAGTTATGATGGAGCCGCGAGGCTGTCAAAGGCCTGTTCATCAGATTCCCCGTCGTCCTGTTAGCCACAGCTGAATCAGACCCGAGGGACGGTCCTTCCCCCCTGGCCACACTCGAGTGATTGACTGAGAAAAGCTCTGTTTGTTTGTTTGCTCAGTGGCATTAGCCTTTATTTCACCAGCTGCAATCCTAATGTTTTTGCAGCATGGTGACACAGAGCCTCAGAGAATCTGGCCCTTGATAAAGTTTGCTTTCAGTGACTTTATTATACGGGATTACAGCACTGTTTTGTATTCCAGTCACGTCGAGGAAAGGCTGCGAGGCCATAAATGGGTGCTGGAACAGTGTTATTTTAGTATCATTGAGATACTATTATAGTTTAATATTGTTAATTTGATTTTATTTTGATTTTTTTATGTTTTATTTCAGTTAAAGGATTAGTCCACTTTTAAATAAACTTTTCCTGATAATTTTCTCACCCCCATGTCATCCAAGATGTTCATGTCTTTCTTTCTTCAGTCAAAAAGAAATGAAGGTTTTTGATGAAAACATTCCAGGATTATTCTCCATATAGTGGGCTTCACTGGTGCCCAAACGGTTGAAGGTCAAAATTACAGTTTCAATGCAGCTTCAAAGAGCTTTAAACGATCCCAGACGAGGAATAAGAGTCTTATCTAGAGAAACCATCGGCCATTTTCCACAAACATACAAATGTATATGCTTTATAAACACAAAATATCGACACATACTTCCACTTTCTGCATTCTTCAAAAAGCTTACGCTGTATGTCCTACGCCTTCCCTATTCTACTTACAGAATGAACGCGGCGCCAGTTTCGTTTTTTCCGTAAGTAGAATAGGGAAGGTGTAGGACATGTAGCGTAAACCTTTTGGAGAATACAGAAATGAGGTTTTGGAAGCACTTAGAAGGTGAACATTTGTTTATATAAAGCACATACAGTTGTATTTTTTTCAAAATTGACCGATGGTTTCTCTAGATAAGACTCTTATTCCTCCTCTGGTATTGTTTAAAGCTCTTTGAAGCTGCACTGAAACTGTAATTTTGACCTTCAACCGTTTGGAGGCCATTGAAGTCCACTAGGAGAATAATCCTGGAATGTTTTCCTCAAAAACCTTCATTTCGACTGACGAAAGAAAGACATGAACATCTTGGATGACATGGGGGTGAGTCAATTATCAGGAAAATTTTATTTAAAAGTGAACTAATCCTTTAACGTTTGTTTTAGCAACAAAGAAACACATTTTTTAATGTTTTAATTAACTATAATAACCCTGGCTCAGAAGTGATTTTTTTCTGCATTTTCTGAGCAATGAAACTAATATAATTCACAACAAAAATGGAATATGCATCAACACAGAAAGCCATAAAGCAAGTGCTTTTGACCACAAGGGGGCGGCCTTGACCTGAAAAATCGAGATTTTTAAAAAATCTCTTTTTGTATGCTCAAGGACCAACAATAAGAAGATATTTTTGCAGAAAGGCTTGTTTTTTCTTCACATACATTTTAAAAAAAGATCGTCTTGTGAGCGGACAGACAATCACTGATGAGTATTTGTGTTTTTTTTTTATCCATTATGTCCCAAAGCGCAACAATTACAGCACAGCAAAAATGAAGGACAATCAATCACGTAACACACACACAAAGAAAGCAAGACCTTTTAATTACACCTCATGGTAGAAGAGAAGGAAGCATGTTTACACGGTATGGCCTCGTCCTCCCTCTCAGATATCCAGCTGAACTCTCAGATTTTATTCTTTTTTTTAATGCAGTTATATGGTGTTGTGCTTCTCAGGGAAATTTATAATGGATGTACTGAGTCTAGCCTCAGGAGATTTAGTGTCTGACACACAGTTCTGTAGCATGAGGTCATGGCTTGCTGAGTTTGCTTAACACTTCTCCATAGGGATGCTGACTCAGGAGCAAACTCATAAAGATATGTTCTGAGGACTAACAGATTCTTGCAAATATATACACTCTAAAAAATGCTGGTTTAAAAGTAACCCAAGTTGAGTTAAAAATGGACAAACCCAGCGATTGGGTTAAATGTTTGACCATCATGCTGGATAGTTTAATTTAACTCAACTCTAACTTTAACTCATTATTTAAAAATTACTATATTGCTTGCTTAAAATGAACCCAAAGTATGTTGGAAATTAACATTATTTATTATTATTAACATTCATTAATAATAAATGTTAATTAATAAATGAACATTTATTAAGTTTAATGAATAATAACAATAAACATTGATTAAATTGCTTATTAATAAATGGTCACCTTTTAATTATTATTGTTTCCTCCAGTAATTATGTGTCTGATTTTTAATTTTCAAACTAAGATGGGCCTGAATGTTTAGAAAATAATGTGGTAATGCCTTAGAACGTTTGTCAACCAATCAGATTCAAGCATTCAACAGCTCCGTAAAATAATACATTACATAACACAATATATATAACAAGATAAATATTCAGAATTTAAAGTATTTAATTAAATGTATTAAATATATATTTTATTTTTCACATAAATCTTTTTTAATGAATCTGATAATTCAGGAAAAACTACTTCGAGCCTCGCGCCAGACACGTCACGCTCTGTCAGTCTCAGCGCGGGAGTCAAAACAACGAAACGTGATGTTTTTCGATCCGCCTCATAACTCTTTACATTTTCACTTGCTTGTCTGTGAAAATGGAAACATTACAGACGTGTCTAATAAATTAAAATTACCGGAGCCAGAGAGTAACGAGCTCATCTGATTGCGCGAGTCCTCTCACTCTTCCTGACAGTTAAATGCGCGCGAAATGGGGCGGAGGCGTTTCCGCTCTGGCCTGTTGGCAGTTTTGCCGCCGACTCCTGATCACGTACGAGGTAATTTACCATCCATTTTGTTTATTTATGAGGCCGCTCCAGACGGCCAAACACAATCAGTAGAGCTTTATTGGATTAGAGACAGATTTGAAACCCACCAGCTGACAGTGTTGACTTTGGAGCGTCTAAGATGTTCAAGGCAACACTTAACTCAGGTCATTATCCATGAGGAAGAGGATGTTGTGTTGATTTTTTCTTTTATATTCATCTGCTTTTTTTCTCTCTTTTAATTTCTATGCCTAATTTCCATGTCTATCCCAGATTTGGGCACTGTTTTTCCTCTACTGTGCGGTCCTGCAGGTATTTTTTATTCGTGGTTGGCAGCTAAAGTTAGCCGGCTACTCCAAAAACAACATAATACAATATGTTTCTCACAGTACAAATATTCTGTAATAACTATGAATAAACCCTAGAGTATAATTCTTCAAAATTGTTACATTTGAGACAAAAAAAAAAAAAGCTATTTTGATGGCAATGTGTTTCACCTACTGCAAATATTTTGAAAACCAAAAGCTTTGACTTGTAAAAGCCACAGCAAAGTATTTACCTCATTTTTTTTTTTTTTTTTTTTATCTGTTTAAGACTTAATGGTGCCTTTAATCAGAGACAGATTACCACAACATAAATCCTATTTCCCTGCTCAGAATGATACACAAATCAGAAACCCCAGGGCTTCGCGTCTGCTGCGTCTGCTCAATTAGCTGTGATGGCCAAACAAAACAAGTTCAGGAACGGTTTTAGTCTCGGAGGAATTGAAAGGCAAACAGAAAGGCGGAGAAACAGGGAAGTGCGACACGCACCAGCAGGTACAGGTGCTCCTACTCTGACACTGGACCCTATAGCCCGCCTTGACCAGGAGAGATTTTCGGCCCAGATGGACGAAGGAATCACTGGACCATACGTCTAGTGCAGACAGCCGTACCAGATGTTTGGGAAGTTGATTAACACCTGGCTTTTTGGATGAGGTACCCATCTATACTAATGATGAACGTAATAAATCAGTTGAAAGCTTGGTCGGAATGGAAACAATCTTGAGGGCTGGTGTAGGACAAATATTTGTGTACTAGATGAGTTAAATGAGGTATTATGGAAGGAATGTAGAGTGTAGAATTAGCGTTTTCAATTCAAATGAAGTCATGTGCACAATCAAAACTGTATAAGTGCTCTTGACCATCAGCGTTCTTTTTACAGACCTTTTGAGAACGTGTGTAGTGAGATGAGGTCATTTAAGTGGCCTCAGTTCGAAACACAAAGGGAATTTGGGGCTTTGACATTTAGTCTGCGTTGCAGATGAATCCCATATATCATTCGTTCTGGATGATCTGCCTTTATCTCCACATCTGCAGATGATTGTGCGTTATATGCTCCAATGATAGTCTGCATTTTTGTTGTTGAAATATTCACAGACGAATTTATCACAAGTTACTAATTAGATTTATGTATCTGACAGACAGCTTTTATCTAAAATCTTTCATCAGTTCTGATTCCTTGAGTGGCGGCATGCACTACAAGAGCTTAATATTTTATATACACCGATCAGGCATAACATATGACCACCTTCCTAATATTGTGTTGGTCCCCCTTTTGCTGCCAAAACAGCCCTGACCCGTCGAGGCATGGACTCCTCTAGACTCCTGAAGGTGTGCTGTGGTATCTGACACCAAAATCAGCAGATCCTTTAAGTCCTGTAAGTTGCGAGGTGGAGCCTCCATGGATTGAACTTGTTTGTTCAGCACATCCCACAGATGCTCGATTGGATTGAGATCGGGGGAATTTGGAGGTCAAGTCAACACCTCAAACTCGTTGTTGTGCTCCTCAAACCATTCCTGAACCATTTTTGCTTTGTGGCAGGAGCATTATCCTGCTGAAAGAGGCCACAGCCACCAGGGAATACCGTTTCCGTCTGCAACACTGCTTAGGTAGGTGGTACGTATCAAAGTAACATCCACATGAATGGCAGGGCCCAAGGTTTCCCAGCAGAACATTGCCCAAAGCATCACACTGCCTCCGCCGGCTTGCCTTCTTCTCATAGTGCATCCTGGTGCCATGTGTTTCCCAGGTAAGTGAAGCACTCGCACCCAGTCATCCACGTGATGTAAAAGAAAACGTGATTCATCAGACCAGCCACCTTCTTCCGTTGCTCCGTGGTCCAGTTCTGATACTCAGGTGCCCACTGTTGGTGCTTTCGGCGGTGGACAGGGGTTAGCATGGGCACCCTGACTTTTCTGCAGCTATGCAGCTCCATATGCAACAAACTGTGATGCACTGTGTATTCTGACACCTTTCTATCAGAACCAGCATTAACTTCTGAACCAATTTGAGCTACAGTAGCTCGTCTGTTGGATCGGACCACACAGGCCAGTCATCAATGAGTCTTGGCCGCCCATGACCCTGTTGCCGGTTCACCACTGTTCCTTCCTTTGAGCACTTTTGATAGATACTGACCACTGCAGACCGGGAACACCCCACAAGAGCTGCAGTTTTGGAGATGCTCTGACCCAGTCGTCTAGCCAACAAAATTTGGCCCTTATCAAACTCGCTCAAATCCTTACGCTTGCCCATTTTTCCTGCTTCTAACAAATCAACTTTGAGGACAATTTTAACTTGCTGCCTAATATATCCCACCCACTAACAGGTGCCATGATGAAGAGATAATCAGTGTCAGGTTGTCTCTCTCTGTAGTAATCGCGATTGCGTTCTAGTTGCCCCAAGCCCACGGGACCCCACGCAATTGCGTGCTTTGCGTGGTGGGTAAACACACTACTGACTATGCAAAATAAATGCATAGAAAAAACAAAAAGCTCACACGAAAAAGCATACATTGACTACAACATAATCAGTTATTAATATTTCATTTGTTTTTGCATGCATTCATAATTTCTTTGTATTACAGCCTGGACAAAAATGATGTTGCACAATTTGGCAATATTTGAATAAAGGATGAAAATGTCAATTTTCCTAGGCTGGACATCCCTTTTAGCCACTACTGTATATAAAATACAAAAATTATATATAGTAAATATGTACTTTAATAAGTTTAAAAATAAAAGTTTACTTGGTTTAATTTTTAAACAAAGTTAAGTCAGTGGCCAAAGTAGAGCTCTTCTCAATCTCATATTGTTATGAGGACCTCTGCTGGCAATTGAGTGCACACACACGTCACACTAATTATTTTGAGAATGCACTGTTTTTACTCTCTCTGTTTATGTGATCTGCAGGTATGGTATTCAATTAGTAAAGCTGATATTTATACAAGGTTGTGTGTAATAATTTTTAACATTATCACATTTCTTCTACATTTCATATGCTAATGTTTTGACCACACATTTATTTTTAATGTTGGCTCTGTTGGCTGTTTGTCTGATGCACTTTCTTGTTAGTGGCTTGTTATGACTGCTGAATTAATTCTGTGCATTGCACTTTCTCTCTCTCTCGTCTCTAGAATCTAGATTTCTTGAAGCGTCTAGAGTTTGCTGAAGTTCCTCTGCAGTCACAGTTACCGTCCCCTAATGCACACTGACACAGATCTACACCATGTGACTGACAGCCACCAGCTGCCTTCCTTTTGCTTCATGCATGCAGATACTATTAATAATGCCTCTCAATTTGATCTCAAACAAACAGATAAACATAGATGGCATACTTAAACACCTTTACACTGAATTTAAATATGCACAAGCACAATTCTCTGCACTTCAATAAAAAATGTGTGGTATGAATAGAAGTGTTTAAAGTGCATTATAATTTTTGTCAAATCCTTCATGCATGCTGCCAGGTGTGCAATGCAAGACTATCCTCTGTGTACGTAAGCAGAAACACTTGAGTCTCCTTCAGGTGTCACTTATTTTCCTCTCCAAAGACATGTCTACTTCTGTCTTGGATTGACGCCTTGACATTTGATCTTTGCTTCAGAACTTCCTTCATTCACCTTGGGAATTTATTTGGAATGAGAGACCCTATGTTGTTAAGTATCCACACAATCCTACTGCATACATTACTCACAGTAAATTATAATTGACTGTTGGGGAAACCTATGCACATGATCCACACATTGGCAGTTTACCACTTAGCTAAGGCGATATAGTTGTCTAGATAAGCACCAAGAGCAAGACAAAATCAATTTAATCCAAGTATCCAGATAAGGAGCTGTCTGCACATTTGCGCAGCCTAGGAAAAAGCTTAACACACTCTGACATCTATGCCCTGTTTACCACCAGCGATGGTCAATGTCTTTGATGAAACGTGATTCCCCACCAATCCCAGAGGTCGGTAAGTGTCAAGGAAAGAGATGATCAGCAGGGATGCCTGGCATACTTTCCACCATCATGTAGGGTTGGTTCACCCATTTCAAAACCACTTGTGCTAGAGCTCAGAGTCTAGAATTTACTACAGGTTGGGAATCACAACAAGGTGTTATATAAAAGACAAAGGATTTGAATGAGGGAAGGAATCCCTGGAGGTAAACGATGTCAGAAAGGAAGCCCTCAGCAAACAAGAACATTAAAAAGCTGCGTGCCATAAGCATGGTGTGCAGCTTAACACGGAGCTGGCAGCAGTGGGTGAGCGAAAATGAGGAGAAGCAGTCTAGCGAACCAAGCGGATGGGCTCCATCTTACCCAGAAGACCCCAAAGATGCAAGAAAAGATTTTGGCGAAGATCAGACCTTCTCAGAAGTCTCTTCCCAGCCAGGTCCCTACAAACAAGGATGATGTGGAGTCACGCATCAAAACTGGACAAGTGCTAAAAACCGTGACGAGGGATGTCCAGGAGAGAAGTGCGGGCATTGACTTTCTGACCAAACGCATCTGTAAGGACCCAGCCACGGATGAAGTGGACAAGATGCTGAGCAAGAAGGGATCGCCCACGCGCCGCAGGAAGTGCTCCAACATGGTTTCGGCGCTGACGCGGAGCTGGAAGGAAATGGAAACTGAGAAAAAGCAGGCTCAGGAGAGCGGTGAGGATAAATGAGGATAGAGGCCTGCAGCTGGGAACCAACTGGGAGGACACAGAGAATAACAGGACGAATGAAAATACTGTGGTCACCATCAAAAGATCCTCTATTCTCGGGTAAGTTCTGGTCTTCTAATACAGATGAGTTTAGAAGTGAAGAGTTTTTTGTTTTTAGGGAAAAAGGGAATATGGTAGTTAACAAAAAGTTAGTTCGTCATGGTTATATTTAGATGTTGTAAATCAATTTAATTATAGTATGCTGTGTTATTTTAGTCAATCACTTTAATTAGCATCCTTGTGTTTGATAGAAATCCCATATGTGTGTAATCTGTACCATGTACCATTCTATTTATTCACTGTTAGGTTATTATATTTAATATTTAGTAATATACGGAATAGGCCTATCACAGCCATACTGATTATTCAGACCAACTGTTATTCAAAACTTTAATACACAAGAAGTTAATATTAAGCAAATTACATTTTAGACAAAATAGAGCCAGTCAGTTGCTTCTCTATTTCGCTCCACCAAAGAAAACCATTCCAAACGAATGTACAGCAGAATTAATCCTACTGTGTGGCGTTTCAGAATGAATCTGTTTTTTTGAACGAACTGGTTGAATGATTTATTTAGTGAGATAATTAATTTGTTTTTGAAAGAATGTTTAATTAATTATTCAATAACTCATACAGACAGCCACTTGTTTCATTCCTGAATGAATCTGTGTTTTTGAAAGAATTGGTTGAGTGAAAGATTCAGTGACTCACTCATTGTTTAGTTTCTGAATTAATCTGTTTTTTGTTTTTTGTTTGTTTAAAGAATTGGTTGAGTGAAAGATTCAGTGACTCACTCATTGTTTAGTTTCTGAATGAATCGGTTTTTGAAAGAGTTGTTGAGTGAAAGATTCAGCGACTCACTCATTGTTTAGTTGTTTTTTGAAGAGTTGGTGAGTGAAAGATTCTGTTTCTGAATGAATCAGAGTTGGTTGAGTGAAAGATTCAGCGACTCACTCATTGTTTAGTTTCTGAATGAATCTGTTTTTTGAAAGAGTTGGTTGAGTGAAAGATTCAGTGACTCACTCATTGTTTAGTTTCTGAATGAATCTGTTTTTTGTTTGTTTAAAGAATTGGTTGAGTGAAAGATTCAGTGACTCACTCATTGTTTAGTTTCTGAATGAATCTGTTTTTGAAAGAGTTGGTTGAGTGAAAGATTCATTGACTCACTCATTGTTTAGTTTCTGAATGAATTTGTGTTTTTGAAAGAATTGGTTGAGTGAAAGATTCAGTGATCACTCATTTTATTCCTGAACAAATTTGTGTTTTTGGAAGAATTGGTTGAGTGAAAGATTCAGTGACTCACTCATTGTTTCGTTCCTGAACGAATCTGTGTTTTTGAAAGAATTGGTTGAGTGAAAGATTCAGTGACTCACTCATTGTTTCGTTCCTGAACGAATCTATGTTTTTGAAAGAATTGGTTGAGCGAAAGATTCATTGACTCACTCATTGTTTAGTTCCTGAATGAATCTGTGTTTTTGAAAGAATTGGTTGAGCGAAAGATTCAGTGACTCACTCATTGTTTAGTTTCTGAATGAATCTGTTTTTGAAAGAATAGGTTGAGTGAAAGACTCACTCATTGTTTCGTTCCTGAATGAATCTGTGTTTTTGAAAGAATTGGTTGAGTGAAAGATTCAGTGACTCACTCATTGTTTCGTTCCTGAATGAATCTGTGTTTTTGAAAGAATGGTTGAGTGAAGATTCAGTGACATTGTTTCATTCCTGAATGAATCTATGTTTTTGAAAGAATTGGTTGAGCGAAAGATTCATGACTGTTTAGTTCCTGAATGAATCTGTGTTTTTGAAAGAATTGGTTGAGCGAAAGATTCAGTGACTCACTCATTGTTTCGTTCCTGAATGAATCTGTGTTTTTGAAAGAATTGGTTGAGCGAAAGATTCAGTGACTCACTCATTGTTTCGTTCCTGAACGAATCTATGTTTTCGAAATAATTGGTTGAGCGAAAGATTCAGTGACTCACTCATTGTTTTGTTCCTGAATGAATCTGTGTTTTTGAAAGAATTGTTTAAGTGAAAGATTCAGTGACTCACTCATACAGTCACTTTTTTAGTTTCTGATTGGATCAGAGGTTTTTTTAAAGGTTCACTAATACGGTCACTTTTAAACAAATGTGACCAAATGAAACAGCTATAGTAGTCTATAACAAATATATATTCTACAATCTTCTTATAGGGGCAAAAAGGACATTGAAGAAGCCAACAAAATAAATGCCTTGTCAAAAAAATACAGCGCTGTGGGAAGCTTAAAAAGCCGCTGGCAAAACTGGGCATCGGAGCATACCATCAATCAGAAGCTCAACCCCTTCAGCGAGGAGTTTGATTATGAGTATTCCATGTCAACACGGCTGCGGAGAGGTGAGGAGGGCTACGGGAGGCCCAAAGAGGGCAGTAAGACAGCAGAGCGGGCCAAACGTGCAGAGGCACACATCCACCGCGAGATAGATGATATGTGCTTCATCATAAGGACCATGGCGGATCCGGATGCAGACGGCTGCACCAGAGTGACCTTTGGCGATCTGTTTGACAGATACGTGCGGATCTCTGATAAAGTCGTGGGAATACTAATGAGGGCCAGGAAGCATGGGAAGGTAGCGTTTGAGGGGGAGATGCTGTGGCAGGGCCGGGATGATGACATTGTTATTACTCTGTTAGTATGACATGAGGCTGACACAATGTGTTGATGTCATTCACTGTGAAATCGAAATAGTTAACCTTATTGAAATTGCATGCAAACTGATTGCCTTTAAAAAAACAAACAAACAACAAAAAAAAAAACACTTGGTTTCAACAAACAATTCATTTTCAATTAAATATACTAGGTGTATTTAATATATCTTCCAGCCAATTTAAGTTGAGCTATTTAATGCAACATGGAATTTCTCAGTTTTATGTACTTGAATAGCGATCTGATTTGCTTGTTAAAACCATGCAAACTGATTGCCATAAAAAGACCAAGTAAGTGTTGCTCCAATAAATTAAGTGCTTCAATCATCCAGCTAGCAATACATGTGTAAAATGTTAATGTTTACACCCATCCTCAATCTAACCACAGCCTCTACTCTTCAGAAACCCTTTTAAAGCCAAACATTAAACACTAATGGATAAATCTTTTTCAAAAAAAAAAAAATTATATAACACTTTATTTAAACATTTGCACCTAGAGTCTGAAGCAAAGCATGCTGGGAACTAGAAAACTTACTGCTGTAAGTCAGTCAGTTTTGCATTTTATTATCAGTTATTGAGTTCACAGAACTTTTTCCTGCAATGAACATACTATACAGAAAAGTATATCGATATAAAAGTGCCCAACCAAATGAAACACTGATCACCATAATGGTGATACAATTTCACAATATACATTCATGTAGTCAACATCTGTGGTGTTCTTTTGACATTCAAGCTGACTTAAACCAAAAAATAAATTAAACCAAAGAAAAAGATAACTGCAGACCCCAAAATGATACTTATACAAATCAGTTTATCTTAACTAGGGTTTACTGAGTCACAAAGGCACAGTACACAAATAGTACAGATTACTATATTTTTACAGTTAAATCAACAAATTGTTGTACATTAAGTAAAGTTAAATAAAAAGTGTTACTGTAGCTTTGACAGTGTTCACTCTGAGCTGAATGTGAAAGATTTTGCTGCTATTGATAAAATATTGAAAGGTAAATCAATTATGTTCTACATGTTCTATGCGTTTACAGGTACTGTATACAATTTGTAAGTTTGCAGTTTTTTGGTAACACTTTACAAAAAGGTTGTTAATGCATTAACTAATATAATAATGAACAATATATTCTTACAGTAACTTACAGTTTGTTAATGTTAGTTCAACCTTTTCTGGTGTTCATTCACAGTGACTAAACCCCTTGTTTTTCATTATGTCATGTTTGTTACTTTTGTGTGTGCATGTAAAAAAATTTATTATTGACTTATACTTTGTGAATAAGAAGCTGCTGAAAGAATGAGGTGTTTGATTTGTTTGTTTCTAAGGATATAGAGTAGATCTGGTAGTGTGTTATTTGTAAGGCTGTCATACAGTAAGTTATCCAGAAGAGGGTGTAGTGCACTAATGCTACAGTCCCCCCTTGCCATGTATTTGCAGTTCTTATGAAACTGGATGTGATCTCTGCGTTTAGTACATGTTGTACTTTTAATAAAATGCAAGCATTTGAGCAAAACAAAATGGTCTTTGTTTTGATTAGTAGAAAATCAACAAAAACAAACCAACATCCTTCACTCATGTTGTTTTTTGAATGAAGAGATATTTCAAAATATGTAAGACATTCTACAACAATAAATGCTATGGCCATGTAGTGGTTTCTTTTCATGTAGCAGAACAATACAGAGCAAACTGATACGTAATGCCAGACATTCCATCATTTGGTTTAGTCATTTTGTCTGGAAACCAGAAAGACAGGAGCTGACTGTAATCCTCAAGAATGCGGATCAAAAATCATTAACAAGAAGTGTAGTATCATGAGATAAAAATGTGGACCGAAATCTTATACCTGCTCCACCTG